>OY744475.1:203254359-203501859 GCA_963556175.1 Tipula confusa
TGACCCATTATTGCACAATTTACGTTTTGTCGGGACATGATTATTAAGAATATTTGTAAATAAATCATTAAAATATTTCACTTTGCTGTTAACATCTGGACATTGATAAATCCCACACCAATTCAGTAGCAAACTATCATTAAGAAGCTTGTGCACATTTACTTTACGAAAATCACGCACATACTGGTAGTTGACTGCTGTATGGGAGTTTCGGTATTTATAGCTAACAAAAATTAAGTCATGATCAGAGATACCTGGGATAGCAGTTTGCCCTAAGCTGATTATTTGGTCAGCATTTAAGTCTGGAACAACAATAAGGTCCAAAGTAGCTGTCAGCCTGGTATTATAAAATGGTAGAATCGTAAGAGAAAGTGAGGTCATGAGATCTAGAAAATGTTTAGTGACTGTTGATGGATTTTCCACGTTTAAATTGAGCCTTTCCTAATTTTTATGCTCGATTTTTTTTATGGGAATGTACAAATATTTTAATGCAATATTTATGTTGAGTCCAAGAGCTTTCAATAAATGTATCACACATCAAAATCGGACCACTTTTTCGTGTTTTATGGTTTTTCATAATTTATCAAAAACAGGCAAGGGGTTAGCCTTTCCTAATTTTTATGCTCGATTTTTTTTATGGGAATGTACAAATATTTTAATGCAATATTTATGTTGAGTCCAAGAGCTTTCAATAAATGTATCACACATCAAAATCGGACCACTTTTTCGTGTTTTATGGATTTTCATAATTTATCAAAAACAGGCAAGGGGTTAGCCTTTCCTAATTTTTATGCTCGATTTTTTTTATGGGAATGTACAAATATTTTAATGCAATATTTATGTTGAATCCAAGAGCTTTCAATAAATGTATCACACATCAAAATCGGACCACTTTTTCGTGTTTTATGGATTTTCATAATTTATCAAAAACAGACAAGGGGTTAGCCTTTCCTAATTTTTATGCTCGATTTTTTTTATGGGAATGTACAAATATTTTAATGCAATATTTATGTTGAGTCCAAGAGCTTTCAATAAATGTATCACACATCAAAATCGGACCACTTTTTCGTGTTTTATGGATTTTCATAATTTATCAAAAACAGGCAAGGGGTTAGTCTTTCCTAATTTTTATGCTCGATTTTTTTTATGGGAATGTACAAATATTTTAATGCAATATTTATGTTGAGTCCAAGAGCTTTCAATAAATGTATCACACATCAAAATCGGACCACTTTTTCGTGTTTTATGGATTTTCATAATTTATCAAAAACAGGCAAGGGGTTAGCCTTTCCTAATTTTTATGCTCGATTTTTATTATGGGAATGTACAAATATTTTAATGCAATATTTATGTTGAGTCCAAGAGCTTTCAATAAATGTATCACACATCAAAATCGGACCACTTTTTCGTGTTTTATGGATTTTCATAATTTATCAAAAACAGGCAAAGGGTTAGCCTTTCCTAATTTTTATGCTCGATTTTTTTTATGGGAATGTACAAATATTTTAATGCAATATTTATGTTGAGTCCAAGAGCTTTCAATAAATGTATCACACATCAAAATCGGACCACTTTTTCGTGTTTTTTCGTGTTTTATGGATTTTCATAATTTATCAAAAACAGGCAAGGGGTTAGTCTATCCTAATTTTTATGCTCGAATTGTTTTATGGAAATGTACAAATATTTTAATGCAGTATTTATGTTGAGTCCAAGAGCTTTCAATAAATGTATCACACATCAAAATCGGACCACTTTTTCGTGTTTTATGGATTTTCATAATTTATCAAAAACAGGCAAGGGGTTAGCCTTTCCTAATTTTTATGCTCGATTTTTATTATGGGAATGTACAAATATTTTAATGCAATATTTATGTTGAGTCCAAGAGCTTTCAATAAATGTATCACACATCAAAATCGGACCACTTTTTCGTGTTTTATGGATTTTCATAATTTATCAAAAACAGGCAAAGGGTTAGCCTTTCCTAATTTTTATGCTCGATTTTTTTTATGGGAATGTACAAATATTTTAATGCAATATTTATGTTGAGTCCAAGAGCTTTCAATAAATGTATCACACATCAAAATCGGACCACTTTTTCGTGTTTTTTCGTGTTTTATGGATTTTCATAATTTATCAAAAACAGGCAAGGGGTAAGTCTATCCTAATTTTTATGCTCGAATTGTTTTATGGAAATGTACAAATATTTTAATGCAGTATTTATGTTGAGTCCAAGAGCTTTCAATAAATGTATCACACATCAAAATCGGACCACTTTTTCGTGTTTTATGGATTTTCATAATTTATCAAAAACAGGCAAGGGGTTAGCCTTTCCTAATTTTTATGCTCGATTTTTATTATGGGAATGTACAAATATTTTAATGCAATATTTATGTTGAGTCCAAGAGCTTTCAATAAATGTATCACACATCAAAATCGGACCACTTTTTCGTGTTTTTTCGTGTTTTATGGATTTTCATAATTTATCAAAAACAGGCAAGGGGTTAGTCTATCCTAATTTTTATGCTCGATTTTTTTTATGGGAATGTACAAATATTTTAATGCAATATTTATGTTGAGTCCAAGAGCTTTCAATAAATGTATCACACATCAAAATCGGACCACTTTTTCGTGTTTTATGGATTTTCATAATTTATCAAAAACAGGCAAGGGGTTAGTCTTTCCTAATTTTTATGCTCGATTTTTTTTATGGGAATGTACAAATATTTTAATGCAATATTTATGTTGAGTCCAAGAGCTTTCAATAAATGTATCACACATCAAAATCGGACCACTTTTTCGTGTTTTATGGATTTTCATAATTTATCAAAAACAGGCAAGGGGTTAGCCTTTCCTAATTTTTATGCTCGATTTTTATTATGGGAATGTACAAATATTTTAATGCAATATTTATGTTGAGTCCAAGAGCTTTCAATAAATGTATCACACATCAAAATCGGACCACTTTTTCGTGTTTTATGGATTTTCATAATTTATCAAAAACAGGCAAAGGGTTAGCCTTTCCTAATTTTTATGCTCGATTTTTTTTATGGGAATGTACAAATATTTTAATGCAATATTTATGTTGAGTCCAAGAGCTTTCAATAAATGTATCACACATCAAAATCGGACCACTTTTTCGTGTTTTATGGATTTTCATAATTTATCAAAAACAGGCAAGGGGTTAGCCTTTCCTAATTTTTATGCTCGATTTTTATTATGGGAATGTACAAATATTTTAATGCAATATTTATGTTGAGTCCAAGAGCTTTCAATAAATGTATCACACATCAAAATCGGACCACTTTTTCGTGTTTTATGGATTTTCATAATTTATCAAAAACAGGCAAAGGGTTAGCCTTTCCTAATTTTTATGCTCGATTTTTTTTATGGGAATGTACAAATATTTTAATGCAATATTTATGTTGAGTCCAAGAGCTTTCAATAAATGTATCACACATCAAAATCGGACCACTTTTTCGTGTTTTTTCGTGTTTTATGGATTTTCATAATTTATCAAAAACAGGCAAGGGGTTAGTCTATCCTAATTTTTATGCTCGAATTGTTTTATGGAAATGTACAAATATTTTAATGCAGTATTTATGTTGAGTCCAAGAGCTTTCAATAAATGTATCACACATCAAAATCGGACCACTTTTTCGTGTTTTATGGATTTTCATAATTTATCAAAAACAGGCAAGGGGTTAGCCTTTCCTAATTTTTATGCTCGATTTTTATTATGGGAATGTACAAATATTTTAATGCAATATTTATGTTGAGTCCAAGAGCTTTCAATAAATGTATCACACATCAAAATCGGACCACTTTTTCGTGTTTTATGGATTTTCATAATTTATCAAAAACAGGCAAAGGGTTAGCCTTTCCTAATTTTTATGCTCGATTTTTTTTATGGGAATGTACAAATATTTTAATGCAATATTTATGTTGAGTCCAAGAGCTTTCAATAAATGTATCACACATCAAAATCGGACCACTTTTTCGTGTTTTTTCGTGTTTTATGGATTTTCATAATTTATCAAAAACAGGCAAGGGGTTAGTCTATCCTAATTTTTATGCTCGAATTGTTTTATGGAAATGTACAAATATTTTAATGCAGTATTTATGTTGAGTCCAAGAGCTTTCAATAAATGTATCACACATCAAAATCGGACCACTTTTTCGTGTTTTATGGATTTTCATAATTTATCAAAAACAGGCAAGGGGTTAGCCTTTCCTAATTTTTATGCTCGATTTTTTTTATGGGAATGTACAAATATTTTAATGCAATATTTATGTTGAGTCCAAGAGCTTTCAATAAATGTATCACACATCAAAATCGGACCAGGCAAGGGGTTAGCCTTTCCTAATTTTTATGCTCGATTTTTTTTATGGGAATGTACAAATATTTTAATGCAATATTTATGTTGAGTCCAAGAGCTTTCAATAAATGTATTTATTTATTTATTTATTTATTTATTTATTTATTTATTTTATTTAATAAATAAATAAAATAAATAAATAAAAATAAATAAATAAAAAAACATCAAAATCGGACCACTTTTTCGTGTTTTATGGATTTTCATAATTTATCAAAAACAGGCAAGGGGTTAGCCTATCCTAATTTTTATGCTCGAATTTTTTTTATGGAAATTTACAAATATTTTAATGCAGTATTTATGTTGAGTCCAAGAGCTTTCAATAAATGTATCACACATCAAAATCGGACCACTTTTTCGTGTTTTATGGATTTTCATAATTTATCAAAAACAGGCAAGGGGTTAGCCTATCCTAATTTTTATGCTCGAATTTTTTTATGGAAATGTACAAATATTTTAATGCAGTATATATGTTGAGTCTAAGAGCTTTCAATAAATGTATCACACATCAAAATCGGACCACTTTTTCATGTTTTATGGATTTTCATAATTTATCAAAAACAGGCAAGGGGTTAGCCTATCCTAATTTTTATGCTCGAATTTTTTTTATGGAAATGTACAAATATTTTAATGCAGTTTTTATGTTGAGTCCAAGAGCTTTCAATAAATGTATCACACATCAAAATCGGACCACTTTTTCGTGTTTTATGGATTTTCATAATTTATCAAAAACAGGCAAGGGGTTAGCCTATCCTAATTTTTATGCTCGAATTTTTTTTATGGAAATGTACAAATATTTTAATGCAGTATTTATGTTGAGTCCAAGAGCTTTCAATAAATGTATCACACATCAAAATCGGACCACTTTTTCGTGTTTTATGGATTTTCATAATTTATCAAAAACTGGCAAGGGGTTAGCCTATCCTAATTTTTATGCTCGAATTTTTTTATGGAAATGTACAAATATTTTAATGCAATATTTATGTTGAGTCCAAGAGCTTTCAATAAATGTATCACACATCAAAATCGGACCACTTTTTCGTGTTTTATGGATTTTCATAATTTATCAAAAACAGGCAAGGGGTTAGCCTATCCTAATTTTTATGCTCGAATTTTTTTTATGGAAGTGTACAAATATTTTAATGCAGTATTTATGTTGAGTCCAAGAGCTTTCAATAAATGTATCACACATCAAAATCGGACCACTTTTTCGTGTTTTATGGATTTTCATAATTTATCAAAAACAGGCAAGGGGTTAGCCTATCCTAATTTTTATGCTCGAATTTTTTTTATGGAAATGTACAAATATTTTAATGCAGTATTTATGTTGAGTCCAAGAGCTTTCAATAAATGTATCACACATCAAAATCGGACCACTTTTTCGTGTTTTATGGATTTTCATAATTTATCAAAAACAGGCAAGGGGTTAGCCTATCCTAATTTTTATGCTCGAATTTTTTTATGGAAATGTACAAATATTTTAATGCAGTATATATGTTGAGTCTAAGAGCTTTCAATAAATGTATCACACATCAAAATCGGACCACTTTTTCGTGTTTTATGGATTTTCATAATTTATCAAAAACAGGCAAGGGGTTAGCCTATCCTAATTATTAATGCTCGAATTTTTTTTATGGAAATGTACAAATATTTTAATGCAATATTTATGTTGAGTCCAAGAGCTTTCAATAAATGTATCACACATCAAAATCGGACCACTTTTTCGTGTTTTATGGATTTTCATAATTTATCAAAAACAGGCAAGGGGTTAGCCTATCCTAATTTTTATGCTCGAATTTTTTTATGGAAATGTACAAATATTTTAATGCAGTATATATGTTGAGTCTAAGAGCTTTCAATAAATGTATCACACATCAAAATCGGACCACTTTTTCGTGTTTTATGGATTTTCATAATTTATCAAAAACAGGCAAGGGGTTAGCCTATCCTAATTTTTATGCTCGAATTTTTTTATGGAAATGTACAAATATTTTAATGCAGTATATATGTTGAGTCTAAGAGCTTTCAATAAATGTATCACACATCAAAATCGGACCACTTTTTCGTGTTTTATGGATTTTCATAATTTATCAAAAACAGGCAAGGGGTTAGCCTATCCTAATTTTTATGCTCGAATTTTTTTATGGAAATGTACAAATATTTTAATGCAGTATATATGTTGAGTCTAAGAGCTTTCAATAAATGTATCACACATCAAAATCGGACCACTTTTTCGTGTTTTATGGATTTTCATAATTTATCAAAAACAGGCAAGGGGTTAGCCTATCCTAATTTTTATGCTCGAATTTTTTTTATGGAAATGTACAAATATTTTAATGCAGTATTTATGTTGAGTCCAAGAGCTTTCAATAAATGTATCACACATCAAAATCGGACCACTTTTTCGTGTTTTATGGATTTTCATAATTTATCAAAAACAGGCAAGGGGTTAGCCTATCCTAATTTATATGCTCGAATTTTTTTTATGGAAATGTACAAATATTTTAATGCAGTATTTATGTTGAGTCCAAGAGCTTTCAATAAATGTATCACACATCAAAATCGGACCACTTTTTCGTGTTTTATGGATTTTCATAATTTATCAAAAACAGGCAAGGGGTTAGCCTATCCTAATTTTTATGCTCGAATTTTTTTATGGAAATGTACAAATATTTTAATGCAGTATATATGTTGAGTCTAAGAGCTTTCAATAAATGTATCACACATCAAAATCGGACCACTTTTTCGTGTTTTATGGATTTTCATAATTTATCAAAAACAGGCAAGGTGTTAGCCTATCCTAATTTTAAATGCTCGAATTTTTTTTATGGAAATGTACAAATATTTTAATGCAGTATTTATGTTGAGTCCAAGAGCTTTCAATAAATGTATCACACATCAAAATCGGACCACTTTTTCGTGTTTTATGGATTTTCATAATTTATCAAAAACAGGCAAGGGGTTAGCCTATCCTAATTTTTATGCTCGAATTTTTTTATGGAAATGTACAAATATTTTAATGCAGTATATATGTTGAGTCTAAGAGCTTTCAATAAATGTATCACACATCAAAATCGGACCACTTTTTCGTGTTTTATGGATTTTCATAATTTATCAAAAACAGGCAAGGGGTTAGCCTATCCTAATTTTTATGCTCGAATTTTTTTTATGGAAATGTACAAATATTTAAATGCAGTATATATGTTGAGTCCAAGAGCTTTCAATAAATGTATCACACATCAAAATCGGACCACTTTTTCGTGTTTTATGGATTTTCATAATTTATCAAAAACAGGCAAGGGGTTAGCCTTTCCTAATTTTTAATGCTCGAATTTTTTTTATGGAAATGTACGAATATTTTAATGCAGTATTTATGTTGAGTCCAAGAGCTTTCAATAAATGTATCACACATCAAAATCGGACCACTTTTTCGTGTTTTATGGATTTTCATAATTTATCAAAAACAGGCAAGGGGTTAGCCTATCCTAATTTTTATGCTCGAATTTTTTTATGGAAATGTACAAATATTTTAATGCAGTATATATGTTGAGTCTAAGAGCTTTCAATAAATGTATCACACATCAAAATCGGACCACTTTTTCGTGTTTTATGGATTTTCATAATTTATCAAAAACAGGCAAGGGGTTAGCCTATCCTAATTTTTAATGCTCGAATTTTTTTATGGAAATGTACAAATATTTTAATGCAGTATTTATGTTGAGTCCAAGAGCTTTCAATAAATGTATCACACATCAAAATCGGACCACTTTTTCGTGTTTTATGGATTTTCATAATTTATCAAAAACAGGCAAGGGGTTAGCCTATCCTAATTTTTATGCTCGAATTTTTTTATGGAAATGTACAAATATTTTAATGCAGTATATATGTTGAGTCTAAGAGCTTTCAATAAATGTATCACACATCAAAATCGGACCACTTTTTCGTGTTTTATGGATTTTCATAATTTATCAAAAACAGGCAAGGGGTTAGCCTATCCTAATTTTTAATGCTCGAATTTTTTTTATGGAAATGTACAAATATTTTAATGCAGTATTTATGTTGAGTCCAAGAGCTTTCAATAAATGTATCACACATCAAAATCGGACCACTTTTTCGTGTTTTATGGATTTTCATAATTTATCAAAAACAGGCAAGGGGTTAGCCTATCCTAATTTTTATGCTCGAATTTTTTTATGGAAATGTACAAATATTTTAATGCAGTATATATGTTGAGTCTAAGAGCTTTCAATAAATGTATCACACATCAAAATCGGACCACTTTTTCGTGTTTTATGGATTTTCATAATTTATCAAAAACAGGCAAGGGGTTAGCCTATCCTAATTTTTATGCTCGAATTTTTTTTATGGAAATGTACAAATATTTTAATGCAGTATTTATGTTGAGTCCAAGAGCTTTCAATAAATGTATCACACATCAAAATCGGACCACTTTTTCGTGTTTTATGGATTTTCATAATTTATCAAAAACAGGCAAGGGGTTAGCCTATCCTAATTTTTATGCTCGAATTTTTTTTATGGAAATGTACAAATATTTTAATGCAGTATATATGTTGAGTCTAAGAGCTTTCAATAAATGTATCACACATCAAAATCGGACCACTTTTTCGTGTTTTATGGATTTTCATAATTTATCAAAAACAGGCAAGGGGTTAGCCTATCCTAATTTTTATGCTCGAATTTTTTTTATGGAAATGTACAAATATTTTAATGCAGTATTTATGTTGAGTCCAAGAGCTTTCAATAAATGTATCACACATCAAAATCGGACCACTTTTTCGTGTTTTATGGATTTTCATAATTTATCAAAAACAGGCAAGGGGTTAGTCTATCCTAATTTTTATGCTCGAATTTTTTTATGGAAATGTACAAATATTTTAATGCAGTATATATGTTGAGTCTAAGAGCTTTCAATAAATGTATCACACATCAAAATCGGACCACTTTTTCGTGTTTTATGGATTTTCATAATTTATCAAAAACAGGCAAGGGGTTAGCCTATCCTAATTTTTATGCTCGAATTTTTTTTATGGAAATGTACAAATATTTTAATGCAGTATTTATGTTGAGTCCAAGAGCTTTCAATAAATGTATCACACATCAAAATCGGACCACTTTTTCGTGTTTTATGGATTTTCATAATTTATCAAAAACAGGCAAGGGGTTAGCCTATCCTAATTTTTATGCTCGAATTTTTTTATGGAAATGTACAAATATTTTAATGCAGTATATATGTTGAGTCTAAGAGCTTTCAATAAATGTATCACACATCAAAATCGGACCACTTTTTCGTGTTTTATGGATTTTCATAATTTATCAAAAACAGGCAAGGGGTTAGCCTATCCTAATTTTTATGCTCGAATTTTTTTTATGGAAATGTACAAATATTTTAATGCAGTATTTATGTTGAGTCCAAGAGCTTTCAATAAATGTATCACACATCAAAATCGGACCACTTTTTCGTGTTTTATGGATTTTCATAATTTATCAAAAACAGGCAAGGGGTTAGCCTTTCCTAATTTTTATGCTCGAATATTTTTATGGAAATGTACAAATATTTTAATGCAGTATTTATGTTGAGTCTAAGAGCTTTCATTAAATGTATCACAGATCAAAATCGGACCACTTTTTCGTGTTTTTTCGTGTTTTATGGATTTTCATAATTTATCAAAAACAGGCAAGGGGTTAGTCTATCCTAATTTTTATGCTCGAATTGTTTTATGGAAATGTACAAATATTTTAATGCAGTATTTATGTTGAGTCCAAGAGCTTTCAATAAATGTATCACACATCAAAATCGGACCACTTTTTCGTGTTTTATGGATTTTCATAATTTATCAAAAACAGGCAAGGGGTTAGCCTTTCCTAATTTTTATGCTCGATTTTTTTAATGGGAATGTACAAATATTTTAATGCAATATTTATGTTGAGTCCAAGAGCTTTCAATAAATGTATCACACATCAAAATCGGACCACTTTTTCGTGTTTTATGGATTTTCATAATTTATCAAAAACAGGCAAGGGGTTAGCCTTTCCTAATTTTTATGCTCGATTTTTTTTATGGAAATGTACAAATATTTTAATGCAGTATTTATGTTGAGTCCAAGAGCTTTCAATAAATGTATCACACATCAAAATCGGACCACTTTTTCGTGTTTTATGGATTTTCATAATTTATCAAAAACAGGCAAGGGGTTAGCCTTTCCTAATTTTTATGCTCGATTTTTTTATGGGAATGTACAAATATTTTAATGCAATATTTATGTTGAGTCCAAGAGCTTTCAATAAATGTATCACACATCAAAATCGGACCACTTTTTCGTGTTTTATGGATTTTCATAATTTATCAAAAACAGGCAAGGGGTTAGCCTTTCCTAATTTTTATGCTCGATTTTTTTTATGGGAATGTACAAATATTTTAATGCAATATTTATGTTGAGTCCAAGAGCTTTCAATAAATGTATCACACATCAAAATCGGACCACTTTTTTGTGTTTTATGGATTTTCATAATTTATCAAAAACAGGCAAGGGGTTAGCCTTTCCTAATTTTAATGCTCGAATTTTTTTATGGAAATGTACAAATATTTTAATGCAGTTTTTATGTTGAGTCTAAGAGCTTTCAAGGCTAACCACTTGCTAACCACTTTTTAGGCTAACCACTTGCTAACCACTTTTTCGTGTTTTATGGATTTTCATAATTTATCAAAAACAGGCAAGGGGTTAGCCTTTCCTAATTTTTAAGCTCGATTTTTTTTATAGAAATTTACAAATATTTTAATGCAGTATTTGTGTCGAGTCCAAGAGCTTTCAATAAATGTATCACACATCAAAATCGGACCACTTTTTCGTGTTTTATGGATTTTCATAATTTATCAAAAACAGGCAAGGGGTTAGCCTTTCCTAATTTTTATGCTCGATTTCTTTTTATGAAAATGTATAAATATTTTAATGCAGTATTTATGTTGAGTCTAAGGGCTTTCAATAAATGTATCACACATCAAAATCGGACCACTTTTTCGTGTTTTATGGATTTTCATAATTTATCATAAACAGGCAAGGGGTTAGCCTATCCTAATTTTTATGCTCGAATTTTTTTATGGAAATGTACAAATATTTTAATGCAGTATTTATGTTGAGTCCAAGAGCTTTCAATAAATGTATCACACATCAAAATCGGACCACTTTTTCGTGTTTTATGGATTTTCATAATTTATCAAAAACAGGCAAGGGGTTAACCTATTCTAATTTTTATGCTCGAATTTTTTTATGGAAATGTACAAATATTTTAATGCAGTATTTATGTTGAGTTCAAGAGCTTTCAATAAATGTATCACACATCAAAATGACTAGAGTTTTCGAATAAGGTATCATTCATCAAAATCGGGCCACTATTACATGTTCTATGGAATATTTAATCAAATTCGTAAATCGCAAACACTAACCCCTCCTTTTATGATTTAATAATTCCACAGTAGTTGGCTGTGTTTTAAAAGAAATTTATAATTAATAGAAATTTTTGGATTTTTTAATGTTCATTTTATGCATGAGTGGCACCTCGACACACTTACCAAAATGTTTTGGGAAACTAAGTTTTCATTGCACATGTATATATATTGACATTGCATATGTATATATATATATATATATATATATATATATATATATATATATATATATATATATATATATATATTAACTATCAAATTTTGGTTTTTGGCAAATACGCTAACAGTAACGCGCGAGGTTCCGCAAACTGCCAACTGCTTTTGACACTGGAAGTGAAATAATTTTTTTTAAGCACATAAACGTTTACGATTAGTGGTCCTCGGCAGATTTATAATTTTGTTTTAATAAGTTGGTTTTGTTTAAAAAAATATAAAAATTCAAAATAACTCACGAATTTTTGTTTTGTAATAACAAAATTATATTTCCACATTTTCCAGCAATCAAAAATAAAAAAAATTTCACATATGTGTTCACCTTTTATTCATATATTTAATTTTGAAGTTTTAACAAACGGCTACTAGATAAATTCAAATACGACAAATGTAAATTGTTTGTTTTATTTTGGTTTTGAATGAGTTCGGTATTTGATTATTTCACTGCTACCAACCACTAAATATAAAATTATTGTTTACCTACATTTTTATAGCTGAATAATTTTTAGAGCAGAGGGATAATGAAACAGAGGTAGCGACCTCGCCATCGCAAAACCCTTTTTCCAACCATCCCTCTTTTGAATTAGAACCGGGGACCTCCCAACCCAAAACACCGCAGCTTGAACCACTGTGCCATTTGCTCGGTCTGGCATCAATCTATTCTGGCATTAAAGTTAAGGGAAAACGAATGTAATTTAAATGTTTTAAAATTATATTTATTTAATAATAAAATTAATTAATAAAATATCAGTATATACAAATTAATTTAAGAAAAAATATAACATTTTATCTAGAATAACTATAATAATAAAAATATTATGTACTTAATTATAACAAATTTTGCGTAAATGTTACGCGGCTTAAAATTTTAAATTTACTTCTTGTCTCTAATAACCAATAATATAATTAAAAATTTACGATCTAGGCATTTATATATATATATATATACGTCGATGCATATTATATAGATGTAATGGTATATAAGGAGGTATAACACTAACGGACATTAATTTGATAAAGGTGGTTGCTCGAGTTTGGATTTATCTCCAACAAATTAAATTAAATCATATAGTTATTTAAATTTGTTTTGATCACATGACAATATTTTAGTGATTTAATTGGATAAATGATAGGATTTAATTTATAGGTTATATTTCCAAACTCGACCAGGCCCTTTAAGACGGGAAAATAATATAAATAAACGATTTGGGGTGGTGATTCTCAATGTGAGACGAATTGTTAAAGCAAAGAATATGTGTGTTTATGTGTGAATAAGTGTGTACACTTGTCTTCCGTATAGACCCAGGAAATGATCTTATAACCATTTATTTATAATTTTTTTCATCTGCGTATATATAATATGGTTGCCCGTTCGTTGTTTGTTGCTGGTAATATGGTATTCGTCCCATTGTTGAGTATGCCGGACGATGTGTCTGTTGCATTTGTTGTGACAGGTTTTGTTGCGACTGTGACATTTTATGTGGTAATGTTGCATACGTTTGATATTGTGGTATACCATATAGTGCTGCAGATGGTGGACCACCTTTATAACTAACTTGAACACTTGACGGACCCATTGGCATTGGTGGAATACCCATAGCCATTGGACCACCCCGATAATGTGAATTATTCATTCGTAAACGAACAATACAAATGATTATAATTAGAATAGCAATAAAAGCGACAACACCGCCAACGATTCCAATTATTAACGTGTCGTCGTTCGTCATTGTACTTTGTTTTAAAATGGGTTGCTTTGTTTTTATTTTCTGTTGAGTTTGTGTTGGGGCTAAGCTCCAAATAATTTCCGGTTCAATCGTGGTCAATAGTGTTGATATGCGAGAAGTCTTTTGTGTTACAGTCGCTGGTTTTTCGGTTGTTGATATTTTTTTTGGATCGCACGTTAATTCATCATCACCTACTTCGATAATTAATTTACCGTGCAAGTATTCGGGAGAAAAACATTTCAAATCAGTCATGTGTGAGGTTGGCAACCAACGTCTTAATGCACGTGCATTACAATCACAGTGAATTGGATTCGATGAAAGGCCTTCGATTGATAAACTATTGCGACGATCTTCAAACGCGGATAGCAATTGTGGTGACAAAACTGGAATCATCGAACCAGTTATATCGAGAATGACTCGAGATGATCGTGGAACTGGGAAAAATAGTGCTGGAGGTAATGATGTCAACGATGTATTGGCTAATTTAATTGATAAGTCTTTGTTTTTTAGGCCGGCTAGTGTTCCGGTCGATATACTTCTTAGTCGATAGCCACGAATACCAAGTTCTTTTAAACGAGGATGCGTTGCTAATTGAATTTGATCTGCACCAACTGCTGAATCTTTGATTTCAATATCTAGTGATTCGAGACCCGGCAGAGATTCGGTAATGCCTTGCACATCTAAATATCCTAATCGAGGATAGTCGTAAGCCTTCAACGTCGACAAATTCGGTAAATTTTTAAACGCATTCTTTTCAAGTCTTGTACATTTATCGAGATTCACAATATTAAGGCTTCTCAGCATGTCTAGGTTGTCAAAGTCACCTTGTGAAATAAGTTCGAATGAATTATTTGCCAAATTCAACTCTTGTAGTGACGGCAACATGGGCCAAATTTTAGCTAAGCTCTTTAAATCATTCAATTCGTTACGTGACAGGTCGATTGACTCTAAGAGTGTTGCCCGTTCGAACACCTTTTCATCGATGTACTCCAATTTATTGTTCGATAAATTTAATGCTTTTAAAAATGGTGTCTCGAGTGTAGTAATCTCCGTAATTCCGGTGTTCGATAAGTTCAGTATTCGAATAGTTTTTGGTTCACTTAATATATTTTTTATTGAATCGGAGCTAAGAGGATTGTTTGATATATCCAGATTTTTAACATTTACCATGAGACTGTCGTCAGCCGGTATATGTTTAATTTTATTGTTGCTCAAATTGACCGAGGACAAGAAGAAATATTGGCGTTGCAATGCTTTTAATGGAGCGATCTCAAAATTATTACTAGCCAAATTGATATTCTCCAACATTTGAAGCTTGTTTCGTTCGAATAGATTTTCTGGTAGTTCGGTTAATTTATTTCCATCCAAGTTTAGCATTTCAATCCGTAGCAACCCTTCAAAAGTACGATCACCAATCCGTTCTAGTTTATTATCACTTAAATCAAGAATTTGAAGTTGAGTTGAATTATGGAACGCCATTTCACTGACCGATTCCAGTGTGTTGTTTGCAATATATAAACTTCTTAACCGTGGTAATCGTGCAAAATCGAGCTCATCAATACTTTTCAGCTGATTAGAGCTCAGGTCGATTAATTCAAGAAATTGTAGGGTCGCGATCAATTCGGATGGGAAAAAATTAAATTTATTATTTCCTGCACGAAGCACCCGAAGTCTTGGATGAATTCTGAACGACGATGGAAACAAATAGCTCAGTTGATTGTCTGAAATATCTAATTCCTCTAATCCAGTTCCAGTATTGAAATACTCTCCTTTGAACGCACTTAGTTGATTACCTTTTAAAATGAGTCGTCTAATATTCATTATATTGACAAACGATGACGGTCGAATCGACATAATGTTGTTGTTTGACAAGTCGATGGTTGATAAGTTTCTTAAATTTGAGAAAGTTCCATCTTGAATCTCTTGAATACCGTTATTTTTAAGTATGATATTCTCCAAATTATCCGAATTTTGGAAAAATTCGATTGGAAGTGTTTTTAGTCCAGCACTACTCAAATCAACAATCCTTAATCGTGGCAATGGTTGTAAAAGTTGTACTGGAATTGGCCCTAAATGCGTATTCCCGCTTAAGTTTAAGAATAACAGGTTATCTAAACCGATGAAACTACTTTTAGTTAAATCTACCAGACTATTTTCGCTTAAGTCTAATCGACGTAGTTGTCGTAGTGCGAGTGGAATACTACCGATTCCGCCGATACGATTCTGTGCCAATCTTAAATCGATTAATGAATTTTCCAATCCAATAAATATATCATCATTGATTGAGGCCAACGAATTTCCGGATAAATCCAAAAAGTTCAAACTGCTAAACGATTGGAACGAGGCTGGTGGTAATTCACGGATTACATTTCGCGATAATGAAATATATTTTATTTGTTCGGGTTGTATTGATCCAAGTATATCGCTAGAAAGTGCTGCAACTCGATTAAAATCCAAATATAAATGACTCAGTTGAGGAAGTCGGCCGAGAGCACTTCCTGGTATCAACAATATATTATTATCACGAATTATTAAAGTTTGAAGCGAGTCTAATCCTTCCAATGCATCGTCCTCGATCGTTCGTAACGAGTTCAAGCTCAAGTCTAAAAATATTAAAGATTTTAACTCTCGAAATGTACTCGGCGGTACTGCAGTTAAACCATTTCGACTTAAATCAAAAATTTCCAAATCTTTTAACGTTTGAAAGTAGGATGCCTCAATGCTCGATATCATGTTCGACGACATGTTTAGTGATTTTAAATTTTCGACTTCTTTTAACGAGATAATCGGAAAGGTATTAAAGAAATTCTCCGATAAGTCAAGCTTCTGTAAATTACTGGCCCCCAAAAATACATCACTGTTCATGCGCGTTAATCGGTTACCGCCCAAATAAATTTCTTTGATTTTATTGAGTCCATAGAATGATCCACCCTCAATGTTACTGATTTGATTGTGTCGTAAATCGATCGTTTCGAGATTCGATTGTGTCGAAAATGATTCGGTTTTTACGAGCCCTGGAAGATACAAATTTATTATTATTTATTTATTTATATTATTATTATATTATTTATTATTAATCATTTAATATTTTTTCCGTGGTTTAATATTTACCGATTGAATTATGGGTGAGTGAGATTAATTTTAAGTTGAGTGGCCCGTTCAGTGATGAGGTTGGAATTGCAGAGAAACTGTTTCGATTCATATACAGTTCCTGGAAGTAAACAAAAAAAATTATAAATCTTTTTATCACAGAAAATATCACAGATCTTTTTAAGGTCAGACAAAAAAAATTTTATTTTGCTACTCATATATATTTTACAGCTCCTTACGATCTTATAAATTCAGGTGTCAATCTAACGTGCAACACATTGCTTGAAATATGCTTTCAAGCTGTCAGGAATAGCAGAGGCGAAGTTTGACGAAATGTATTTTTAATAATAAATTGTACCAATTAAATTAATGATCTTCGGTCGTATTGTGATGGTTATTGTTTTTGCCACTGAACACATCGCCTTGGTCACGACTAACAATCATCAATTTTAAAAAGGTTCTGAAATGTTTTGTCAACGTAGCTCTGTTAACTATATCGTCAATATTTTTAGATGTTGGGCAACATTTTTTTAAATCGTCGGACGTTAAAGCCAAAAATAACTTACACTGTTTTTTTCTAAACTACGTGGTATAAACACAAACATGGCGATGGAGTTATGAAAGCTAAGATGAAGCAACGGCCTGACCATTTATTTATTACCTTTTTAATTTATTTGCAAACAGGGAGCTGTCTTGAAGTAATAACGACTTTGACTTTGCAATCAAACCACAAGTAATTACGGATGCTGAAAAAAACACTAATCTACTAAAGCTTTTATTTTTGTAAGAGATGTGGATTTGGATTCGAACAAATCACTTTGTCAACCTACCCCTCACTGTATTTTTATCTCAAACAGCAATAACAGAACACAACTAGCCGCAGCCAGTTGACGACTACTGTATAACAACGATCAAAGGCAACTGTCATCGACCCAATCAAAGTCATTAGTAATCAAAGTCATTAGTTCTAATATGTTTGGAGAATGCAGTCCTAGCTTTAAACCGAACAATTGTGGGTTTATTGGTAATGCAGCAGACATTGACTCGAAAAGAAGGAATCTTGTTAATCGCTTGAGTACAATTATGTTTGGAGGACACTTAAAAAATTCCAGCCAGCTTTATATACTCCTGCATACTGGTGCTAATATTTTTTTTAATGATGATTAAACCCAAGTTTCAACCGATTTTGTTGACATCAAAAAATATATCAGTGTCTGAAACGTTAGGCAATATTCATTTTAGGTAATCAACTCGTTATTTAAAATCTGGCCAGTATGATCATTTGAACTTTTTGTTGGACGTTTGACTCATACCAATCGAGGTTTCGTCAATATGTGCCAAACAAGCCACATAAGTGAGCATACAATTCTTGATTTTATGTTACTAGTATACGACTTTTTGTAGAAATTCAATATATAAACTGGATCTGAAGACAACGTAGTGTTTCAAAGTATACCAAATTTAGACGCTGAAGATAAGAATGATCGCCCAATTAAAGTTATGACTAGAGGCCTCCATTCAACTGGTTCAAGTGAGGATATAAGAGAAGATCTAATAGGCAACGGAAATAAAATTGAAAATTCAGTACATTTGCCCAAGAGAGAAACAATAGAAAATGCAGAAGGTGTTCAAATTACTAAAAGGTGGTTTCCCTTATCCATGCATTTAATAACAAAGAAAATATAGAAAATAAATACATAAAATTCATTCTAAACATGAGAGTCAAAATGGAACCGTCGGGAAAATCAACTGGTCAAATTTCTCATTGTAAAAAATGCCAAAGCTATAACAACATCCAAAGGTATTGTCAACGATAGCTTAGATGTGTCAGATGTGCAGGGAAACACACCACTAAAGCATGTCCTTTAAATAAAAACAATCCCCAAAATGTAAAAACTGTAAAAGGCAGCATCCAAATTATAGAGGATGAAAGTAGCTAAAGAACTACTATTTATCAAAATATGGGAATGAATCAAACACTTAGAATTGCCGTCTGGAATGCAAATGGGCTAATGCAACATATTCCAGAACTAGAAATATTTTTAAATACAGAAAAAATAAAAATATTATGCCTAATATCTGAAAGCCATTTTACTAAAATACGTGAATATTTTTGTTTCACGCTATCCATCCAGTAGAATAAGCGAGAGGAGGATCAACTATATTTGCAAAAGAAAAGACCAACAACACTAAGGAATAAAGTTGAAGAAGAAAGTTTGCAAGTATCAACTGTCAATGTTCAATTAAATGGTAGAAAAGAATACAATGTTTCATCAATCTATTACCCTCCGTTGCATAATCTAAATAAAGAGGACTATATTTCATTGTTTAAATCATTAGGGTTCAATTTTATTATTGGCGGTGATTTTAACACCAAAAATACGTTTTGGGGATCAAGACTAACACCCCATAAAAGAAAAGAGCTACTTACTTAGGTTAAGCATATTTTACTCTGGAAAGTCGTTACCTAAATTAACAATCAATCAAATAAATTGGAAACTGTTCCAGAAACTAGTCAGTGACAATATCAATCTTCAAGTGCCAGTTAAAAATTCGGCATAATTGGAGGACCAATTAGAACACCTAATAGTACGCCTAATAGTCAAAAGGAAACTCGAATACATATTAACTCTTTGGAAGTGGCTAGAAAAACGTAAAGCACAAAAAACATGGCAGAGAAATCGAGCTCCACAAAGTAAAACGATGCCCAACCATATCTTAGTAATAGACTAAAACTTTTAATAAAAAAAAAAAAAAAAAAAAGAATGGATCGATTTATTTATACAGTAATTACCTTACTGGCCTTACTGGTCAAAAAGATACCGATTATTCTCTCTGCAAAGCAAGAACAAATCTATAAAGACTAAAATGCAAGTACCTGCAATTAAATGTGATGATGGAACTTTGCCTAGAAGCGCAAAGGGAAAAGCTGATTTGTTTGCATCATATCTTGGAGACATTCAGACCTCTCTCAAGACAAATGTAACAATCGTTAACAAGCAACTAACTTAAGCTCAACAAAATCTCCTGGCTAAACGATCTAATTACAGGAAAAGTAGTTAAAGCCTTACCTGAAATGCATTACGAAAGCTACTTCAAATAATCAATGCAGCGTTCAAACTTAACTATAATCTACAACTATGGATAATTGGCGGAAGTTATAATGATATCAAAACTAAAAAAAAACTGTGGAAATAATCTACAGAATCACAGACATAATTGAAGATAAGCTGGAAAGCATGGTTTGGCCCAAGGACTAGAATATAAACTGCATCGAGATTTACCAAAGTAGTTTTATCAGATTCTAAAATCTTACTTAGCTGACCGACATTTTAGAGTAAAATAGGTAAATCTATCTCCTCATTGACGAAAAAATTAGCAAGATTATCACTACGTTAGGTCCAATTCTGTACATCTTATACACAAGAGATTTGCCAAATACAGATAAAACTCATATAGCAACACTTGCTGATAACACTACAATCTTAGCAATTGGTAACAATGTAGAAGAAGCAACGAGAAAAGTGCAAAGAGCTACTAACATATTGAGTAACTAGACAAAGAGTTGGCAAATCCAGCTAAATGAAACCAAATCAATTTATGTTAACTTTACCAATAAAAATTTAACTTGATACATGTGGAAATCAACGCACAGCAAGTTCCACATGCAAATAGAGCCTCAAATATTTGGACATGTCACTAAATGCTAAGCTTAAACGGAAAGAGCATGTTAAAAAGAAAAAAAAGTGCTTAACATCAAATACAGAAAAATGTGCTGAAAAATGTGGTATGAATTTCGAGCTTTCTTTACAAAGTGAACTACTGCTATATAGGCAAATTATAAAAGCAATATAGACCTACGGCATTCAGCTTTGGGGATGCATTAAAAAGACCAATGTGAAAATAATACAATCATTCCAAAACAAAGTTTTACGTGGTATTGTAAATGCACCATGTTACGTCAGAAATAGAACCACTTGTTTGGGTCTTGTGAGTCGTTAATTTGACTGTCATTTTCAGAATTTGATCGAAGTTTTGATTTAATCCTACTACTAGGTCTAGTTATTCTTTTTCCACTCATAACATTACCAACAATTTATCCCACCGCTGTCACCAATTTGTTGTATATTTTTACGATTTAATGGTGATGTAACGATTAAACAAAGGAAAACGTCGAATGATCCTTTTTTATTCATGAATGTGGGTTTAAAATGTTTGTTGTCTGTAATTTTTATTATGTTGTATATTGTAATGAATGTAGGGTTTATGTTGGTTGTCTGGATATTTCATGATAAAACATTAACTAATAAAACACTATCCTCATAAAAGTAGTGAAAAATTCGTTTCTTCAAACTACTTCTCAAACGCTTTTATTAGAATATTCTAATAAAAGGGTTCTAAGTTAAAATAGTTTGATAAGTGGACGTATTGGTTATAAAACGGTTAATTTAAGTGATTTGTAATGTTTAATCAATTTTTTTTAAAATCTAATTTATATCAATTTTAAAGTTTTGTGTCAAATAAAGTGCATATAAATTAAATTTTTGGCAATTATATGAGGTATTGGTCATAAAACGGTTAATTCAATTGATTTGTAAACTTCAATCAATTTTTTTTAATCTAATTTGTATTAATTTTAAAGTTTTGTGTCAAATAAAGTGTACATAAATTTAATTTTTGGTGATTATACGACGTATTGGCCATAAAACGGTTAATTTAAGTGATTGGTAATGTTTAATCAATTTTTTTAATCTAATTAAAATTAATTTTAAACTTTTGTGTCAAATAAAATGTACATGAATTTAATTTTCGGTGATTATATGACGTATTGGCCATAAAACGGTTAATTCAATTGATTTGTAATGTTTAATTAATTTTTTAAGCTCTATAATAATTTATAATTTTATATTTTATAAATTGATAAATTATAAAATTATTATAGTCCAATTTATTACAGCATAAGGCAAGTAGAAATTATATTATTATGTTATTATATTATGGATTAATTATTTATAATTTCAAGAGAAAATTAATATTTATTACAGTCTATGGCTTGGAGAAATTAACCCAATAATTGATTTAGTTTTTAGGGATTTTTTTTTTAAAAATAAAAATGTTAAATAAAATAAAATAAATAAGTCATTACATAAAATTTCAAAGTAAACAAATAATGTCGAATGACATGATATCATCATCTTCGGGCAACGAATGTCGAATATATAAAATATTTTCAAGAAACGGAAGCAATTGAATTTATCTTTCTATTCTTCAAAATGCATATACATAAAATATAGTCTATTGTTTTTTTGTTTGCGTAACATTTGCAGACTACTTGTGTTTAACACACCAACTATAAACTGTAATTATTATTATGGTAAATTTTGTATAGATACTTAGAATTTAATATTAAGATAAGCAACAATTTTTTTAATAAACAATAAGTTTTATATTATGTTGTTACGCTTTTTGATTTGTAAAAAAATTAATTAAACCAACGCAAATTGTAAAGTGGAATGAAAGTGATTTGAATTAAAAAATAATAGTTTTTAACTGTCCCTGTCAGTACCACTCGACCACTTTCATCTTAAGATAATCGCAGTGCACGAATATATTAAAGAATACGGCTATCCTGTGTGGTTAACTGCGCTAACGAACAATACGTACTAATAAACAAGTAACGTTCGTTTTTGTTTGCCTTCACTGGAACTAACATATTAAGCCACCTCGAGGAAATGGTTTGTATGGTTTTCGCTTAAGCGGATTTTAACAGTGCGTCCTAAAAAATTATAAAGCCAGAACAATCTATCAAAAAATGAACCTTACGCAGTACTTTTAGGCTACTATGCAGTTGAAGATTATGTTAAGCAGCATACAAAATTTCCGTCTAGCTACCAGAGTAGCTCTGGACCAACAGCATTTCTATATTTTCTGATAGTTGCAAGAGAACAATTAGAAAACATGAAAAGCAGAATATTTTATATTACAATGCCTGCATTCTGAAACCAATCGTCGATAATATTGAGCTTTGGTAAAATAATGTAATCGTTCATGTAACATAATTATAAGAGCGAAGAAATTTACGAACGGAAGAAGACATTGACAAAATTGACAGTATCGCATTGAGAGTACTTGGGTAGTCCTGTACAGTACCATACCCTTTTCTAAAATATAACTGTCATATCAACGTTGAATTATGCGCCACAATTTGAAAAAATAATCGCGATGAAACGTGGATTCACGCTACGCCAGTGCACCGGACGCCATTTAGAGAATTTTTTGTTTCCCAATGCATGCTCAAAGTCATAACGTACCAATTGCCAGTTCCTTTGTTGAAAGAGCAGAGTGTTTACTATAGTGTATGGATACTACTGCTTGGTTTAGGGTCAACCAAAATTTGTGACGACAGTAACACTTTCTAGAAAAAAAAAACAGCGTGGTGGGAATAAAAAATTGGTCGGATTTATACTTTTAGTTGAAGACGGTATAACTATTGAAGTTGAGTTATGGACTACTGCGCGATGTAAGCCTCTAATGCTGTTCGTTATTATTTGCTAATAAATAATATTTAAGTACGTCATTATCACTTTAAAAAATTTCATAACAACAACACCAAATTAAATAGTTTTTTTTTCGTTCTTATGACTGTGTGTACAGTTAAACAATCTAAAAAAAACTACTGTACGACTATTCTACTAAGCTTTATCCGTATGTTGTTAAATTGACCAAAGATTAATTACCAACAAAATCTTTATTTAATGGACAAAAGTTTAAGACGGTAATAGAAAATTATGACGGTAATATAAATATGATTTTGCGCTTAATGGACAATTACAAGTCCATATGTGTTTCTATAAGATATCGTAGATCAGTCTTATTTCAAATATTTATACATAATATAAATTGTAAAGGCATTCATCCATTTTTAATACAATATATGTGTGTACCGAACGGTTACGTGCACAATATAATAATTGTAACGTGAAAAGAAACCAAAAATTGGTTGTTAGATTTTCTTTTATGTATATTACTATGTGTTTATCTAATTAGTTGGTTTGGGTTACGATGTATGAAGACGACTATATACATTAAATAATAAATCAACGTAACTTAAATTTGACACATTATTCAAATTTACTAGAAATTTCACAATTTTACTTATTTTAAATGATTTGTTATGACTGGTGTGACCACAACATGGTTGGTGCGGCGTTCGAAAGTGAAAACGACATACTTAACGATTTTGTAAAGAGACAAACCACATTTTTCGAACATATAACTATTAATTTTAAAACATCTACGCCAGATGCAAGATCTTGATGGAATGCTACTAATTTTGTAACCAGGGATCGTTAGAAAGCCACTATAAATTGTTTATAAAACAAGTGAAAGATAAAGCAGTTCACCTCTGAGGATCTTACCATTCGGGCTTCATCGGATTCGATCCTGGGCTTGTTCCTCGTATTGTCCATTATCGCCGACAGCAACCTCTGTGCTTGCCAAATTGCTTCTCTTCTCAGAGATCGCTGAACAATTCATTTCGGATTGGCTCGCAGAACGTGACCAAGCCAGTGTACTCGCTGTCTTTTTATTTCATGAACGAAATCAGAAGTTTTCCTTTTTTTCATTTAATTCCTGGTCTCGTTGTTCAATAAAACTCGCTAAGTGAGGTCATCGTGGCGTTTAGGGCCATACATCAAGCTTATCATTCTTCTCTCGAATGTAATTAACCTTCTCTCATATTCATTCGGCCGGGTTCATCTGTCACATCCGTATATGACAACGGGTCTGATCTGCACCTTGTACAACTTCAGCTTGTTGGTATTTGAAAGGTATTTTGACTTTAGCAGTGGACGTAAGGAATACAAAGCACGGTTGCCAGCGACAAAATCCTTTGCGTCTTCATCTCTAAAACCAGTGATTATTTATTTGGTTTGGTCTTATTGATTTTAAGACTAACAGAAGTCGAGAATTGTACAACTGGATCCAGCAGTTCTTTAACACCGTTCAGTTCATTTACGCAGAAATCATCTGCATAAGCCAGAACCTGGTTGAACTGAGGTGTTTCACTTTTAAGAAAGATAAATTCTAACATGAGATTAAAGAGTATCGGAAAAGTGCATTTCCTAGCCATACACCAGTGCTAATTGCAAAAGCTCCTGATAGCTTGTTCTCAATTTTGACGAAACATTGTGACTACATTACTGTTATTTTACATAAACACACATATTAATCAGGTATTCCCAGACATTACAAAGCAAACTATATAGGGTATCCCAATGGATTGAGTCATATGTTGGAAATCCAAGAACACCTGATGTAAGTCACGAGATGTTTCGTAATATTTAGAAAAAATCATCGTCAGCGAAAAAACTTGATCAGGAACTACCCGATTCAGACGAAGTTCTCCTTTGTAGTCACCTACAATCTCCTCCGCCAGCAGTGTGATTCTCTCTAATAGTATGCAAGGTAGTAATTTGTACCAGAATATATATACAATTAGTCTACCTTTCACGCTTCTTCTGGCTAACTCGCTTTGCGGTTCTCTTAACAAGGACCGTTTTGTTCTTCCATGCGATTGTAAAACGTATTCGCGCTTCTTTTTAGGTTTCATTCTATTGCTCGACAGAAAGACGACACTCCTCATCAAATCAATTATTGTTGGGTTAATTATTACCATACTTAGAATCGCCTGGGCAGCATTGAGAGTGGAAGGTTTCCATATTGATTCTGGTATTGGGCTTTCTCATTTCGTTTACCAGACCTTTTTGATTGAAACATAAATTTCGTTTTCCTACAATCCCTGACTTGTATACAAAAACTGCCATCTTAGTTTTGCAGAGCCCAGTTGATGATCACTGCCTGGTGATCACCAAATTTGGCAGCCAATCGATCTAAGATCTCACATTTTGGATGACCCGAGACCTTCTCTTATAGTAATTAACGCATGGTCAATTTGACTACGGGACGTCTTACAAGAGTGTGTCCATGTTTCCAAGTGTATATTATTATGGGGATAGAATGTCCTAGCCTCAGTGAGATCGTGTGCGATTGCACTGTGGCTAATCATTCCTTCCCCATTTTCGATCGCTAGATCATGTTGAAAATACGGACCTAGGTTTTCACATAAGTCAGACTGTTTTTTGCTAGCTCTAGCATTAAAGTCACCCATCACTATTCTGACGTCGTGCTCCAGTATGGATCCCATTAGATCATTGTTGCAAAATGAGTCTTTATATTTGGGTGGGCTAACACAAATGATGGACAGTTAGGCTAGTCGCATGCGTAAACGTAGCTTACACATACGATTATTATCTGCTTTGAAATCCAAAATATCTTTTTTCACCTTTCACCCAAAAAAAAAAACAACACCAAGATTGCCTGGATTGTCTCCACAGTAAAGCAATGAATCTTGGGATACATGGTCTTCACTTTTTGGTCATCGAGTTTCTTGGAGAGCAACGAGTTCCAAGCGATACTCTTTCATGGCTGATATAGTGTCATCAAACGCGACTGGTTTTCTTAGCGACTGCTCATTCCACGTCCCAATCCTAAATTGCGTGTCAATTAATAATAGCGGGGGCTGGTTAAAATTTTGGCGGTATCCATTTTGTTGATTTTTTTAGTCAGCTTAGCGATCCACCGTTTATTTAGTTGCCTCATACGACAAGCAAAAGGTGCTGTGGTGTAATCCTAAGGATAACATGCTCATTTAGGAGTCTTTTAGCAGGCATGGGTGTAACTATGAGTGACCAGTTACAGTTGACAAAACAATTGTGGCCGCACAACTACCGGTAATCCATATAAACTCCAGGATAAATACCATACCAAATATGTATATGCCTAAAATGACGATCCTTTATTGACTGACCCATCTAAAGTTATACCGAATCTTTCTCCATTACGTTTTGCCTGATCTAATTTTTGAATAATTTTCAATTCACTTTAGAACTTTAGTTCTAGAACATTTTATAAAATTTAGCCTAACAGCCAAAAGCATTTGACTATATCCCAAAAGGGATGGCTGTATGGCAGAGAAGTGTAGGTCCTAAGTACGGATGACGACATTTTTGATGTCAGTCATCAGCCTTTATTAGCTCTCTACTATGGTTCCTAAGTAGTATAGAAGTGTCGATAAACCGAGCTCGGCACAAAATAAAATGTAATTAAAATGTGAAGGACGTTCAAGGTCAACATAATTTAAGTACACTTTAATGCTTATGGGCTATAGAATTGGAAAGCAAAATGCCGATTAATGTTTTGATAGGCACCCACTATCACTACTGCTCGATTGGATCTTTAATCCGCCATTAAATTGAGCAAAACAAATTGGTTTTAGTACATTTAAGAGCATTGGCCATTGACTTAACTTAATGGTAAGGGAAATAATAAAAGAAAGCCACCTCTATATTAGTTGCTCAAATATAACGTCCTAAACGTTATACAGACGAGAATTGACACTCGTTACTTAGTTGTTTATCTGTCGAGGATCACTTTTTTAACAGTTTCTATGTTTACAAAACAGATGAATGTAATATAATAAAAGATGGCGATATCTAGCTCCGAGTTGTAGAAAGAATCAAGAAAAGCGGCTTCGCAGATAGTTTTGTGGTTGTAGACATGGCTTAACATTAAAAGTAATCTGGAACCAACGTACTAAGATATAATCACTGCATAGTACTGTGAGTAATCTTAGAAATGCCTCCAATGGACCTGTTGGTGGAATAACGCAAAAGTTATAGTGTTAACTTAAAGGGTGCTTGTGAGAGCTTTTTGGTCGAATGACATGACAAATAAAAGCACCGTTATATTCTTCAAATTAAAGTTTTGATAGGCAAGAGCCATGCAGAAGTAAATTATTTCCTAAAATAGAATGTTGACTGAAGGAGAGAAGGTTGAACATGCCCTATGTTTGATGGAGCTGTAAATGAGCTTGATGGGCTTTTGGAATAACATGCTACTTAAAAAAATGTAGTGCGCATCATGCTTGACTAGAAGAAAATATATGGATTCCTTTTAAAAGTAACATTTGAGAACTTTTATTTCCGATACATATAGGTTCAAAAAGGAAAAGTATACAGTAATCCATTCATGCTGTAACCATCTAGGAGTAGAAATGCAGCTTTTGCTGACAGCTTCCTCTTCGATGTAAAGTTTAGCAAATATTCACGGAGCTATATGGCGATGGAAGTAGGTAAGATGACGGAACACATTTATTTTTCTGAATACCAAATTTTTTGCTGTTTAGCGAAGGTGAAGTTCATTGACAGTTGTAGTGAAATATAATATTTTGCTCAAAGGTTTATAAAAAAGTAAAATTGCAACATTTTTCTTTAGTGCTTTTCTAGTATTAGAACATACATATGTGAATTTGAGATATGTTAATCTGGTATAGCTTCTTTTCCTATATCAAATTAAGCAATCCCTAATAAACTTTGCACAGCTATAAATACACTTTAAAAGGACTGCTTGCTATAAAGTGTAAACTCATCGGCTGGCTAAACTAATATTAAAAGCTGTGAGCATCATGTGACTACTGCGTCGCTATATTAACTGCTTGAAAATCATTTACATAATGTGTGGTTTTCTTGCAATACATGATAAAGTCAAACAAGTTGTTAAACAAATAAAATAAAATATAAGTTACCCACAGTCCTGAGGGCAACATAACCAATTTTTTCCATCATACTTTGCTTACATGGTGAAAGTCATATATACCTATCATATATAATTATGATTAATTTTCATAAACCTAAACGTTAATTAAGTTACCCTGATATTTAAATTAAATAGTGATGGTATTCCTCGAAGACTTTTACAACAACCACATAAAAGAAATCACTAAATTTAAAATTTATGCTAAACTATGCAAAAATAGCAATTTAGTCGATAATTAACACCCGCATAATGATTTAAGCAAACAATCGTCATTTGTTGATGGTAACCTTTCTAATTTTATTTTAACGGGTAAATTAAGACAATGACCTCAAAGACTAAGTATCCAAAGTCACACCTCATCATAAAAACTCATTAAAAAAAAATTTTTTAACCATGACGTTTCGAAAACACGTATTTAATAATTACACTTTCTTAACTCATTGTTCCATCTATGGGTTATCAGGTAAAATCTTTTACCCGGATATAATTACACTTTTCAAGTCAATTAATCATCACACGTTTATATGAAGGTTATCACCTTTTTTCGACGCATATGCTAATTAATAATTAAATTATTTTATATATAGTGCTAATTAATTGATTACCTGTAGTTGGTCGCACCCTTTAAATATTCCCTCTTCTATGCCTTTGATTTTATTGCCCGACAAATCAAGTAATCGTAGTCGGATCAATGTTCTAAATTCTGGTGTGGAAAATATCGGATTTAGCGAATCACCAAGATAATTATCGGTAAGTCGTAGCTCCGTCAAAACATTTTCAAGACCTAAAAATATTTTGTCGGACAATCGTCGGATTGCATTATTCGAATAGTCTAATTTACGTAGTGGTAAATTTAGTGCAGCAAACGGTTGATTGGGTAATACTTGTTGTCCACTGTATCGTTGTTGGTATGAAATTATTGGTGCATTCGGTGGTAGTGGTGGTAAATCACCTTGAAACACAATTCGATCACAGTCCATTGATACGGCACCTAATTGTCCGTTCGGACCAAATGGTTCTAAATTACATCGACATGGAAATCGTAGTACGGGACTCAATTCTGGACATGGTCTCCATCCATTCACAATCATTACCATAAATGCTAACAGTAACCAAATTGATTTTTTTATTCGATCCATTATGATTGTGTCTTCGACTGTATATACAGTTGAAAATAGTTATTTTGTATAGCTTGTTACTATTATTCTGCAAATAAAAAAAAATTTAAATTTAGAATAGCAAATTAGCTGAGGAAAAAAATTAATTTAAAAAATTTATGTGAAATCTTAAAAGATTTTTTATTATAGTTTTAATTAGAAAAAAAAATCTATTCATTCTAAATAGTTTGTTATAATACTTACTTTGTATGGTTAACATTTGTGGGAAATGCAACGGGTTTCCATTAAAATCTAAGCTAATTACAAGGTTTAGTCTTGTTTATTAAAGACGATACACTAACAGTAGTTTGAATCATATATATTTAGTGGCGTGTAGTTTTTTAGGTTAGTAGTGAAAAATTATTGTGGCTATAAAAAGTGTAAGGGAATATTTTGTTTAATCATCAGTCAACGCATAACACCGGTGTATGCAACATACACTTGGAATAGATTATATACAATTTCGATTCTACTTTTAAGTTCCGATTGTCACTAATTCAATTTTTTTAATTAAAACTGGAATTAACTTCTTCGTTGCAGAACCACCTTGTTAAACTATCTTCAACACACCACCTAGCTTTTTATTCACTAGTTTGCCTTTCTAGTCAAGTATAAACAAAGATTTTCTCCATTACCCAAAGTTTTGTTTGTTTGCTATTTCTAAAGAAGAGGAAAGCACACCAAATTACACCGTGACCATTTTCTACAAATCATTGATCTTTGATCGACAAAGAAAAGTGTATGATATAATTTATGCATCTGATCAAAGATGGGACTCCAAGACCTAAGAAATATTCGGTACTGTAAAATAATTATTCTTAACTGCAAGGAGAGACATCACTTGTAAAAATTGTTCTTACTGAAATTTTTCCCTATTTTGTATTGAATACAGAATTGGGATTGAGATTTTTCAGCGACTGGTATACTCGTAAATAAAAATAATGGTGACCGAAATTCTCTATCGGGCACATTTTTAGAACGTTTAACAAAGCCCAGGTTCACAGCTGCAATTGAATCAGCAGAAAATCTACACAATAAACAATAGTGGCACAGGGGCGAATTTATTTTTCACGAAAGTTAGTTTTTCTTCCTAATTCAGTGAGATAGGTTTATATGTGGTTGGCTTTTCACGTGTCAATGCAACAAAGAGACCAAAGGAAATGCCGCCCACGGGTCAGTCGGGCAGTAATAATTGCTCGGAACACAAACTATGTTAAACGCAAGCTAAACCAGATTATGAGATGAACAACCTAATGGCTAGGTGATCATGGAAATGTTTGCTATAAGAGGAAACTTAGCGTCGTAGAAGCATGTTATGCTATGCTGGCAGAGGAATTGGAAAGGCGAGAGGCATAGAAGATGGATACAAAGTTGGTTAAAAACTTCTTTAAGTGAGTTGAATGATAGCTTGGCAGAGTAAATTATTTCATGCCCAATTCTTTACATGGCCATTGATATTTTTGAAAAACCTTTGCACACAATTGGGAAGCTGGTAGATTTTTCGTGTTTTTATAGACTTCACGCCCGATATTACTGTGGACATCATGTTTATTTCCAGTTTTTAAGGCCAAAGTATGAATGATGATTTCAGCTTCATTTGAGTTGAAATCTATGTCTCGAAATATCCCCTCTTCTTATGTGATGTTTATCAAAGCCCAAATTTTGCAAACAGTTTCGTTAAATTTGGATTTAATACTATGTCAGAATCAATGGTGAAGACCTCAATGAACTCAATGGTAGCATAGGTGATTTCAATGTCCACAATGACAAGTGGCTTCCTTATTCGTTAAGTCAACACGTCTAACGGACTTAATGAATAAGGAAGCCACTAGGGGCGTTTTAGGAAACTCTAACCATCGGCTTATTAATGCGGAATTTTTATTGTCGTGGTCATGCCGAGTAAAAGTTTCTTCTAAACGTCGATTATGGTACTATAAAAATGCGGAATGGGTAGGAATGAACAAGTTCTTTCGAGAATTCAAATATCACTTTTCTTTTGATTTCGATAAAACTGATAGTGCAGCCAAGTTTAGGCAATCCTTAGATAAAAATTAGGCAATCCTTAGCATAATCACGACTGCAGAACAACTAATAAAGAAGCCTTTCACCGCAAATTAGTTAAGAACCCGTCAAATGAAAATTTAGCAGAATTTGAGGCGGCTAGAAACATGACATCGCGAACGGTGTTCCAAGCTAAAAAGGATTACGAAAAGAAGGTTCGAGAAAAGTTGCGGTAGGTCCTAAAACAGGACTATAGCAATCGGGCATTTTGGTCCTTTGTTTTCAAAGTAAAAGAATACTAGGGAATCATCAATACCATGGCTCTAAAAGATACGATAATATTTTTTCTACTGCCCAAATAAAGGTAATCTCTTCGCCCGAAAATTTGTTACAAACTCTAATTTAGCTGAATCTAACGTAACACGTCCAATTATTTATTTAGCTAGCTCGTCGACGCGCTTGCATTAGATTCAGGACTAAAGTTGTCGTTAAAGTCATTGCAAACATTAACACAAACAAGTCAGCAGGTTTGAACCACTTACAATATACAAGAACTTTATAAGACATAAGTTGCAGTATACTTCACATATTTGGATTGGAGCACCGAAAACTCATTTGACTGCACTTGATCGAGTCATTTTGATTGCTTAATGACTTAAAATTATTATCTAATGTTGATTCTCTTTCTCATAGGCGTAATGTGGGAGCTTTATGCGTATTTTACAAGTACTTTCATGAGCATTGTTTTTAGGAACTTTATGGATTTATGCCTGGTTGGTCAAGGCATGCGCGTAATTTGAGACGCTCTGTGCACCGATACAATCTGGAAATCAAATTCACCTGAACCAATCAATTTACAACTCATTTTTTGTTAGGAGTACGTGATTGTGGAACCTGAACATCATCCTTAACATCATCAATACCCAAAGTAATTCTAGGATGGAGCCCTGTCTGACAAAAAGGAGGTTTTTAGTAGGTATGAATCCGATACTTGGTACATATGGCACGTTCGGCCTATGTTAAAAACAAAAAGGATAGCGGTTGCGATATTATTTTTTAAACATATTCTGAAAAGCTGTTACTGAGCAGTGAAGGGTTTTAGAACTTCTTAATTTTAATTCCATTAGGAGAGATGGATCTCGGAAGCACAACATTTATATGTAATTTTATAAAAAAAAGTTTTATTCACATAGTGGTTAGCCACCGTAGAGGACTAAAGGCTATTTCCCTGAATAATCCTGAATATGTTCGTTAGTAATCAATTAAAAATACATCGTGGCTAAGAAAAATATTAATATTTTTAACATTTCGGTATATGGGATGATTTTTCAGACAACAATTTTCTTGGAGGACATGCTTTGAAGTAGTTCGAACCTTCATCAAATCACTTTAAAATGTAATGCAAATTTGCTTTTTTTTGGTCTAGACAAAAGGCAGTTAGTTCTATAGTTATTACAAATGAAACGATTTTAAACAAACTCCTGGAAATAATTTTTGGAATTATTGATGTCAACGTTAAGAAATTCTATAAAATTTGGTTTAAAAGTCCATGACATTTTGTTACCCACTAAATATCCTTCCGATAACATTCTAGTTTCATTTATTACAAAATTTATTAATTTTGAGAAAGACTTTGCGTATCCACTATTTAATCATTGGTTAAAATTAGCAGAACTCTTTCAAAAAAAAAAAAAATTACCTAAGATAGAGGTCCGTCTACATCTATACCTTTAACACTAGAAATATTTGAAATTGTAATTTCCAAATCATTCAGAATAATGGTTCTTCCAAAATTTCAACATCATTTAATTCTATTGAATTTATAAGCTACTGCATTAAAGAGATTAAAAATTAGAAACAACTGAATGTGGATCATCTTAATGTTTGCTATGCTGATTTGTCATTGTTTGTCAGTTTGGTGAGACATGAGTTTTACAAAGCACGTTATTATGAGTATACCCAGAAGATTGATAATACCCGGAAAACATCTTTACGCCATAAACCTAAGAAGGATAGATAAGTTTGCATCCTTGAATTTTCAAACCACAAATATAATTTTATAACAACCGTACAAAACAGAATATGCAATCCATAAAATGACAACACTTTGAAATATGCGTGAACTGATAACTGATCAATGATCATATTTGTAGTTTTCTGTGTAAGCATTAAGGTCAAACTGAAACTTTTTCACAGGTTGCATGAGACATCGTCAAACACGGTAACCTTTTTCAAGGTGTGCAAGTTCTACTTGCACACTCTAAATCTCGTGAGTTTTAGCCTTTAAGATTTAACCGTATAATCAAATATCCTCAAGATATTTACAAAATACTTCATTTAAAAGTAAGTCTGAGGTTCAAAACTATGCTTTAAATGAAATGCCAAGGTCAAGTGAACTTAAACCATACTAAAAACACCTACGATAGATCGATAAACTAATTTCAAAAAATTATAAAACATAATCGAAAACATGCCATAATCTTATCACATACATCGGATTACCACTATAAACTTAAATTAAATAAAAAAAAATTAAATCTAGATAAAACTCAAAAACTAGTTCTATAAAAAAACTATCGGAATTTTGTAATCTACAAGAACGAAAAAATTGTTAAGACCATCAACAGCCACACCCACATAATTATATTATGTATATGAAGATCGCGTCTTTGTTATAAATTAAATTAAAATTTTTATTTTTAAAGGAAAATTACAAATCTTATTATGTTAGCAGCATAAAAGTCGGTTTTTCATTAAATAGATCTACGAGTCGACTCGACTCGAACTCAAAAAAATATCTCGAGCAGACATAACCAGTTTTGATTTTTTTTTACGTAAATGTTAGAAACGATTTATAATAAATTTTAATTCCATTACTTAAGTTTTGCTATATTTTATTTATAAGAAAGTCGTTGTTAAAGTATAAAATATTAGATGTTTAGCAAAAAAAAAAAAAAAACAATGACCTAATTTTAATGACTTGTACAGATTAAAAATTGGTTTATTATTATTGCTCGTACTTAGAGCTCAACAAGTTACAAATAAAATGTAATTTTTGTTATGATTTTATGGGATTTTAAGTGTGGGACTTGGTACAAAAAATGTAGGCCGAAGAGTAAATGATACAGGTGAAATAAATTATAACCTTGTTAAAAATGCGTAAACCAAACTAACTCTATAAAACTAGTGTAAACCTCTCTTAGCAATTCAAAACATTTAGGCAAAGGTTTACTGCTTAATACAGCTGCAAGTTACCAATGCAATTGTTATGTAGCAGTTCCGAATTTTTTCTCAAAAATGTGAATTAATTTAATTGATTTGTAATGTTTAATCAATTTTTTCAAATCTAATTTGTATTAATTTTAAAGTTTGTGTCAAATAAAGTGTATACAAATTGGATTTTTGGCGATTACATGACGAATAGGTCATAAAACGGTTAATTCAATTGATTTGTTATATAAATCAATTTTTTTTTAATTTAATTTAAATTAATTTCAAAGTTTTGTTTAAAATAAAGTGTATATATAGATTAGATTTTCGGCGATTACATGACTGGTCATAAAACGGTTAATTCAATTGATTTGTAATGTTTAATCCATTTTTAAAAAATCTAATTTATATTAATTTTAAAATTTTGTGTCGAATAAAGTGTATGTAAATTAGATTATCGGCGATTTTATGACTTATTTGTCATAAAACAGTTAATTTAATTAATTAATTTATTTATTTAGCACCAACTTTTTTATAAAATACTGGTACTTATTTTATATACTCGTACATTAGTTAAAAAAAAAAAACAAAAAAAATATAACAACAGTAAAATAAATATAATATTAACACTACCAACAATTTAAAAGTATATCAGACATCAACACTTTAAATACATTTCTTGATAAACGAAAATCAAAGACACACTGACATTTATTAAAAGCAACTGAAGTTCATCAACAGGATCAGATTTACCAACATTATGTTTACGGAATGGTAGTTTCAACATAAAAGGTCTATCGCGCAATCCACGTGACGGAACATATATATCGAATAACCTCAGAAGATCCGGAGATTCAATTTTAGAAACCAGAAGATCTCGAACAAAAATTGCAGACATTTCAATTCTACGAATAGATAACGGCTCGATTGTCAATAATTTTCACCTACCACGATAAGGTGGCAGTATAACAAACGGACAATCTTTGCTTCTAGGAAGTCTACGGAGAGCATACATCAAGAAACGATTTTGAATACTTTCTATACGTTCAGAATAATTTGCATAAAGGTTGGAATCATATTCAAGTCGCGATCTTACAAACGAAATATAAAGGGTTTTAATGACGTACGAGTCATGAAAATCTTTGGAGAACCTCTTAATGAAGCATAGCATGGAGGTAGCCTTAGATATACATCCCTCCATATGTTTATGAAATGAAAAATTTGACGTAAAGGTACTTCCGAAATCTATATGTCTATAATATTGGTATCCAAAAAGAAGTTCGGTAACGCAACTTCCCTTGAGCGAGTGAAGAACATAGTCTTACACTTATTAATATTTAAGATCAAACTATTATTCTAACACCAAGTTGTGAAATTAGTCAAATCTGATTGAAAATCGACAGCCTCAACTATATTAGATATAGTTTTGTATATTTTAATATCATCAGCATAAATGAGAATCTCAGAATGCTTCAAGCAATTGACTACATCATTAATGAAAAGAATGAAATGCAAAGGTCCCAAATGGCTGCCCTGAGGAACACGAGATGAAACCCGAATGATTCTAGATACATTATCATCAATCCTAACGATTTGAGTTCTAGAGTCAAGATAAGAACCAATCCACTTCAACGGTAAAAAATTACAATTCAATAACGATAGTTTCTGTAAGAGCAGCTTATGGTCGATTTTATCGAACGCCTTACTAAAATCGGTATATACGACCTGCACATTACCACCTTTTGATAGTGCACCAGAAATATAGTTTGATAACATAAATAAATTTGTAATGGTTGATCTACCTGGGTAAAATCCATGCTGCTTCGAAGAGATAAATTGCTTAGTATAAAAAACTAAATAACTCTTTAGAATCTTTTCGAAGAGCTTGGGTAAAACTGATAAAATGCATATACCTCTATAATTTTCGATGTTGCTTCGGACACCAGATTTATGTATAGGTTTAATGACTGAACATTTCCATAATTTCCCAAGCCTCTTATTAAAAAGAGTAGTTATAGGTTGAGCAATACTATTTGCAATTTTATTTAGCATAATAGGTGGTACAAGATCAAATCCAACACTCTGGCTAATATCAATCTTTAATAATTCACATAGATATCCTATCTAATGGCAAATGAAACAATACAAATTTCGAACAGCCAAATGAATTACAAAATTAGGTCGAGTTGTGCTAGTAATATAGACACTTTCAAAAAAATTTGCAAATAGATTAAAAGCAAATTCTTGCAAATTGACCGCGCATAGATTTTGAAAAGTCACTGTCGCAGGATAACCCCTTGACTTCCATTTAAAATTAACGAATTATGTTATCATTAGTTTGAATATTGGCTACCGGGAAACCGGACCAATTTTGTCATTACTGTCATCCATTCGTTTTCCTATTCCACAAAAAAATTACTTAACTATACGCTGCCACGGTGTCTGTAACCGGATCGATCTCAATAATTTAACTAATATCCTGGCTTATTTTTCCAAGTTTCTGTGAAAATGGGTGTACGGTTTGACAGGTGTTACTGTATTTTGGCTACTATCTAAGAAGTACAATGCAATAACAAAACCTGTACTCATATGAAGGGGACATTCCAAAGCGCGTGGTGTGGAAGTTGATTTAAAAATATTTCAAGGATTTATCATTTTATTTTATAAATTTATAAATTTAATTTATGAATAATTAAAATAGTTGACATAATCTTAATATTTAATTGATTGTAAAAAAAAATTATGAACGGATGTTAATTATGGTAGTTAATTATACTGATATATAAAGTTATTGAGCACAAGAAGTTTATTGCTTCATTTTGGTATATTAAAAGAATTTCCGATATTGCGACATATGGTAAAATGGTATGTTAGCTAATCTGTAGGAATATTATGTAGTGACGACACTAGATTAAACGATTATATTTAAGCAAGCCACGAAACGAAACAGATAGAACTCACGATTAATTGCTTAGATGTCACAAAGTTTAACTAATAAATTTATAACTTTACTAGGCCCATTATAGGCAATCTAAGACATACTTTTTTAATAGTATATTTGTAGTCAGAGATATAATATAGTGATCCAACAGCACTCTGTTCTATGCCTTAAGCAACCATGTAATAGACTATTTAACTCTAGTCATTGCATAATTAGGAAATTACTATTTGAAATTGAGGAAATTTTGAAAGATTAATATATTAAGAGACTATTTTGACACACTTCGATATGTACATAGCTGTGGCAAGTGATGAAAAAAATAAAAAAATAATACTCCCGATAATATTTCAGCTATAAAACTAGTAAACCTTTAGTTTTGGAAGTACAAGTTTAGACCAGAAACATAAGAATGAAAATGCAAAAAACGAAAAAATTGTTTAGAAATTTACCAGATAAATAATCCAAAATTAAGCCACCACAAAGAAAGAGTACACAGTCAGACCGCCTAATATCAAAGCATGGGAGAATAAACATTTCAGTCCATTAAAGTTTTAGAGCATTTGTTAAGAACCATGGTAAATGAATATAATGGATTTGGCTATAGTTAAGATCATGTCTAGAAGAAAAAAATTCTTCAAGCTCTACTTTTCAATATGAGAGCTAAAGTTAAAATTGTAGATCATTGGGCTGATCTACTGTAAAATGCTGAACATATAGGTAGGTAAGTCAAGTGCCACCTATATGACTTAAAAATACAGTTCTGACAACTAGTTATAGAAAATAGTTAAGCATATTGCTATATACAGTTATAAGGTCGGCCAGCTCGAAAAGAAGGAATCTGACTATTAATGAAGATAACGGAAATGTTAATACTTAGTTATTTAAAATACAATCTTACAGACTCTTCAATTTCCTGTCCACCAAGATATTAGTTATATAATCAAGTCTACAATATATCACATCGCAAAAAGGTACTTTTTAAGGATCAAAGGAAGTGAGTTGCTTTAAAAAATATAAGAATTCGACTGTTTTTTTTATTGTTGAAGGGAATCAAAGACTACTGTGTATATAAGGATACAAAAAAAGATCTCAAAGGCGCAGCATTAAAACATCCATATTTTTATTCAAATTGAAATCTTTGAGGAATTTTTATTGGACTTCTCATGACGCAAAAAGTGCTTATATATAGAAAACTGGTCTAATGCTAAAAATATAAAATTTTCTAAAGTGATGGATTTAGAAAGTATAGCTAAAAATAAAACAAATTCTCGTTAAACCTAACCTATTGTATATACAGCACTCCATATAGATAGCAGCATTTCTAAATAAGCATCAAATGTAATAGAAATCACTAATTATAAAAAAGACAGTCCATTTTGTATTGTTCCATTAAATAAAACAGAGACGTAGGTTTTTTTTGTACCTACTAAGAATTTTTACTAAGATACTAATATAAGGATGCGACGACGCTGTATTTTTGTTCATATTACGATTTTTTATTTAAATTTTTGACACATTTAAAATACGCCAATTTTGTTCTATGTGGAATGGTTGATCTAACCGAATCATATTGTAATTATTAATATGAAGCGACTTGTTTGAAATCTTACAGTTAACAAAAGTTTTTGCCAAAGCAAGTAATCAAATTTACATTCATTCAATAAAATGACAATATTATTATAAAGTTTTAGCAAAGTAGGGAAATGACCGAATTTTAAGTATACATTAATATATACCTGCAAACTATCACGTGTAAGAAATTTTCTGACAGATTTACATAAATAATTTAAATTTAATTTGTTGTTGTATTGACTAAAGCTGGTTTCCAAAGCTTCACATTTTGAAGCTATGGTGTCCGAAATTTTTTATTATAAATAAAAATCGTTTTCCCAAAAACATTTTCACAAAAATGTTTTCCCAAAACTTATTTCTCCCAATACTGTTTTCTCAAACATCGTTTCGCCACATATAGTTTGATTGATTGATGAGACTGTGAGACCAAGTACTTGTTAAGTGTTCCGGTTAACTTCGGTCCTATTCCCAAGGCTTTCTACATTTAACGAAAGGTAAGATGGCAGGGCTTTTCATATATTTATGTTTCTATAAATATATTTCCATGCATGATAAAAAAGACCCGGTTTCACCTCATGACACCACTCTATTCTATTTTTGTGGTGAAAGGAAAGGAAAGGTATAAAAATAACAGTATTAGGTATCAGGTATGACAGAATTGGTCTGGTTTCCCGGTAACCAATATTCAAACTATTGTAGGGCATAAACAATTACAATTTTATTGAACTGCTCTGCATTCTGTTTTCTTTATTTCGTCATCTCTTATCAGCAACTCTAGTGTGCCACCATTCAACTGTAATCTACAAAAAAATTTACTAAAAACAAAATCTATTTATGGGCTAATTTCTCCAAACCGTGGACTGAAATACATAGAATTACATAAAATTACATTGAATTACATTACCGGACATACAATTATTTATGTTTTAAAAATTCATTTTTAAAACATAAATAATTTTATTAAATATTTCTCGAGATATTTTCACAAAATTCATTCTACTAAAAATTACTAAAAATTTAGTCATTATTGGTGATATAAATATTGATATATCCAAGCTTGGGGATGCTGAAGTTTATAGTTATCTGGTAATGATGGCTTCTTTTGGGTTAAGTTCGGTAGTGAGTACAATTGACCATATTTTCGTGCGCTCTAGGCTTAACTCGTGCTTTGATTTTTCACCGGAAGTTTCAAATTTTGGGTTGTCTGACCATCACATGTTGTCTCTAACTATTGATAATTGTTCAGCCTCAACACAAAATAAATGTGTATCTAACGTAATTTTAAAAATTAATTACTTTAAAGCGCTATTTTAAGAAACAAAATTGAATTTCCAATGAGAAATAAACAAAAATTCACTAAAAAAAAAGTTGGCGAAATCACTAAAAAAACATCCAGATAATTCTAAGTTAAAGCTTAAAGTTGATTCTTTAATTTACCAAATAAATCAAGACATACCAATAGTTAAAAGTGCTTATTATATGACGAAATTTGGTAGTTATAATTTCGATTTAAAAAAAAAGGCGCTGAACAGAGGTAATTATTAATGGAGAAAAGACAGAAAATTCAATTAAATGTATTCCGTACCGAAATTCCCAATTATATGATGCGCAAGTACATTTAACATATACTTTGTTGAAACCATAAAGCAATTACGCTAGAATTTAAGGCAATCTAATAATCTCAGATACATATATCTCACAAAAAAAGAATCTCTCTCCTTTTTTTCAAACCAATAAGTAAAAATGAAATTTTGTCAATAATATCAACTTTGGATAACACGAATTCTTCTGGATCGGATAAGATTAGTAGTTTTACCATTAAGCAAATTGTCAACCTTCTATTGTTTATTTTGGAAAAATTATTTAATACAAGTTTGGTAAATGGAGTATTTCCTAATATTCTAAAAACTGCTATTGTTTACATAAAAAAGGCGATGAGTTAAATATAGAAAACTATCGGCTGATCTCACTACTTTCAGTGTTTTCTAAAATTTTTTATATAAAACTAAGTTCTTTTCTAGTAGTCAGTTTAGGTTTCGTGAAGGATTATTGACAGAATACACTTTAATTGAGTTTTTTCAATGATTTTAATACAAAAAATTTAGTTTCTGTCAATTTTATTGATGTTACGAAGGATTTTGATACAGAAGATCATAACATACTACTGATAAAACTGGATGGTATTGGTTTTAGAGGTTTACCAGGTTTATGGATTCGTTCATGTCTTAGTAATCGAAAACAATGTGTTAAAATATCTAATACATTAATTAGTACTCTTATATTAAACTGTGGTGTTCCTCAAGGTTTGGTTTTGGGGCCCATTTTATTTTTAATTTTCATCAATCCAATTGTTTCTCTTAAGCTAAAAGGTATTGCCGTTGGCTTTGCTTATGATATTTTGACTAACATATAAAAGTAGTAATTTTGATTCAATTGTATGCAATATAAATTATGATTTAATGTTACTATGGGAATGGTTTGATATTCATAGCATGGTACTGAGTACCAAAACTTCTGCAATGCTTTTTAAATTGGCAGGCACTATTAATAAAACCAATAAAATTATTTATCACACATCAAATTATGTCAATTATGCCACTAAAAATTGTTCGGCTTTATTTGAGTCCTGCACCGGGTCGTGCAATAGAATTCAAGAAGTTCAAGATTTCAAGTATCTTGGAGTTTGGCTTAATTACCGACTTAACTTTAAAACACATTTAAATAATTTACGACAATATTTAATTACGTGTAACCGGAAATTTTACTTATTACAAGATAAATGTCCAGTCAGTATGCTTAGAACCATTTATTTTGGATTGGATCAATCGAAACTTCAATATGGGATAACGTGCTGGGAGGTATGTATTACTCCACCCTAGTTTCTTCAATTATTGCACAAAAACACATAATTATATATATATATATTAAATAGAAACAAACTAACATCATCGTTTCTCCTATTTCATAAATTATTGATATTGCCTCTTCGACACCTGTATGTTATTGAGGTGTTAAAATTATTTTATTTGCGATGTGGTAATCGGAATATTAAAATCTCAACATACAACCTAAGGAATGTTAACGTTTGTGTTTTTCCAATTACAAAATTGGAACATTTCAACAAGTTTTACGTAGCTATCGCGCCAAAGCTTTTTAACAGATTACCCGATGAGTTGAAGCTATCATCGAATTCACGCGTTTTCTCATTAAAATTAAGAATTTGGATTATGGAAATGGAAAATGTTGAACCTTTATTTTTAAGATTAGAATAATATTTTTTTTTGTTTTTTTTTTTGCTCTCAATTCAGAAATCATGGAAATACATTTTTTTTACCTCTTAATTATTATACTGTAGCGACCATCGCTACACACACAATTAAAATTATTCAGATATTTCGTGCAATTTTCATATAATTCGCTAACGCTACATGTACACTGTACATAAATATATATAGAGCGTAAAGTAGCTATTACACATAGCACTCGGTCGCCATGGCCTGATGAGATGACAAATAATTTTTAACAAAATTATTTACGATTCCTCATCAGATCGAAACTGAGCTTTGCTTTGCACAACATCAAAAATTCTGAATAATTAAAATAATGACGTCAACCGCCGTCGTTATAATACCATTTAGAATATGTTAATATTATAGAACTTAAATTAATTACTCTAAATATTAATTTAATTAAGAACATAATCAAATTTTATATTGTAATACTTTTAATTTTTATTTTGGTTTTACAATTTGGTTTTAATATAAAACTAACATTTAAAATTCCATAATTGACCCCCCCAGTAATGTAATAATGAGTTTATTTCTGTGAAGGTGCTGCAATACTGATTTTATAATAAATCATAGCAGTTCCTAGATCTTTTTCTAATTTTGTATTGTTATGTTGTATTATATAAGCATATTTGTATATATTTTGAAGAAAATAAATAAAAAAATAAAAAAATAAACTAAGTAGCTTTTAAAGAAGATTACCAAAAGGTTAGAAATAGTAAGTTACTTAAATAGAAACAGGCTGCATCAATAAAGCCATTTTCCAATTTTTTCTTCACATCGCAAAAATATACTTTTTGGGGATCAAAACCCTTTAGCCACAAAGGAAGTATGTTTCATTCTGATACGGAATCAAAGTTCACTTTACATATGGATACAACATACATTTTTAGTCCACATACATTTTTATGTTACAAAAAAACATCAATATTTTTATTCACATTAAAATCTTCAGAAGGGTTCTTTTAAGAACTTCTCGTTACTTTTCATGACGCTTACAGTGCAAAAATTATAAAACTTACTACGAGGATGGCTTTAGAAAACATCTAAAAATAACACTAACTTAGGATGAATTTGAATAGCAGCATTACTACCACATACACAAAAAGCAAAGCGTTTCTTAATTTTCCCAAGGCTTTTTTCGTTTGTATCGCTTTAAAGAATCATTTTCTGAATGTCATTTTCTGTAATTTTAAAAAAAGGTTCAAGCGGTCTAAATCATTAATAGAAGAAAAAATGTTCATAAAAGATACACCAAGGGCGACTCTAGTTCAACGAAATGGCTTCGAATAACATCTAAGTAATCTTAGTACCGTAAATTTGATAATTTGATAATTTATATAACTGACTACTTAGATCTAATAGCGAAAAAAACCGAAGGGACTACATTTTGTAAGGATTATTTTAAAGTATCGTCAAATTTCCATCGATTGTTCTTTAATCTAAATTTAGTTGTACTATACAGCTAAGCTTGCCACCCGTCCTCCTTTGTGGAGGACAGTCCTCCTTTCGTAATAAATTGCCTCCATCCTCCACGAACACAAAAATGTCCTCCACCAGAAAAATAAATATCATGTTTTGTAGAGTGCTATCCTGGAATGTAAATAACAAAGACAAGGACTAAAAAAGAACGACAGTACGGTGGTGAAGATGGCCGAATGGTTACGTTAAAAGAAAACTAATAATAATAAAAAGAAAACACGAGACGAAAGCATTTGAGAAGATTATCGACAAGTTAACGCTATAATGGTGCAAGACCGATCTTTTTTAGTGATTAAAGAAGATCTACTTCAACGTTTATTCGGAGCTAATTATTTCACCGTTTTGGATTTATCATCAGAATATTACGAGGTAGCAATGAGTCTAGAATACTCCAGATTCAATACCTAAGTAACCGCTTTTGTTACTGCTGATGCATTATAAGTTTCTAAGGATGTCATTTGGGTAGGTCAGTTCCCAGCTATTTTCCAGAAAATTATGAATTGAATAGTTGACGAGGCTAATGGGGAAATATTTTTACATCTAGATGATAAGAGAAAATTAGAGCGGTTGTTAGTTGTAATAAAATTCCATAGTCTGTTTCTTAACCTGCAAAAGAGCCAATTCTTCAAACGAAAGGTAGAATTTGTAGGACATGAAGTGTCAGGAACGCGGGTTACACCCGGAAGATCAAAAAAAGATATCGATGTAAATTTCCCACAGCCGAAGAACAGAACTCAGATATGACTACAATTTATGGGATTGGCGGGATTCGTTCGAAAGTTCATAAAAAACTGTAATATTGTTGGAAAACTTTAGAAATGGTACCGCATTTATACTCTAAATTAGAGGATCGCAAAACATTAGCAATATATGACCCTAATTTAGAACATGAACGTTACCGATGCTTGATCAAAAGATTTAGGTGGAGTTTTGTTGCAAGTCAATCAGTATAAAAAAAGTTGACCTGTGGCCTACTTAAACAGACACTCCACCCAATATGAACAAAAATATGATTCATAGGAATTGGAAGCCTTAGCCATTGTCGCGATGATAAACGATTGTGCGTCATTACAAAGTTGTTCAACAAAAAAAATGTAATATTATGAATTTCAATATGGTGGCTAAAATTAGCAGATTACGATTTTGTCATGGAATATCGACCAGGAGTACAAATGAAGTATGTGGAGGTGTTGAGTCGGAATACAAACGGTCCGGAAGAACTGATGCATCTGGTCAGTTTACTTGTTCGGAAGACCGACGCATGATGTTTAAATCAGTCGTTCCTAGAATAATCAAGTGGAGATTCGCCTAACTAAATCACGACTTTATGGGATATGTGGAGTTTAGAAGGCTTTAAAGATGTTCCAGAGAAATTTTTTGTTCCCAAGAATGAAAATGTATGGCAGCTTGCATCGAGTGGGGATATACAAAAGCACTATCGAGACAAAAGGGAGGGGAACTATATCAGATTGATAAGATACCAATACTATTCAATACCATGTTCAATAAACGTGTAGGTTGTTTTAAAGCTATTGTGAAGACAATGATATAAAGCATGTGCTAAACGCATCCACAACGAAAGAAATGGCTGTTAAGAAAATGAATCGAGCTGCGGTTAACAATAAAGAGACGATAGTAAGCACCGAAAACCAAGTAACTATAACGACGGTAATATGGAACTATCACGAGGTAGATTTTTAATGAAATTTTTTTTTATGAAATGTTTTAACGCCGCTACAACGTTTTTAACGTCGACCAAAGTAGATTGAATTTTATAACTACTTGAAAACTAAATTTAAAGAAATTCTTCGGTACTTTAGAAATGTATCGAGCGGATGGTTGCCCTTATTGCTTTCTATAGCTAAAACTATAATTATTTGGCCAGCTTTATCAAGATATTTCTTAGTGAAGATTTGCCAAATAGATGTCGAGGTTTAGGACTTACAAAATGGTAAAATATTTTTGTCACTAGCAGTGTTTAAAATAAAAGTTTAACTGTCCTCCTCTGGCATTTTCCAAAGGTGGCAAGCCTATATACGCAGCACATATATGTTCGTCGAGTTATCTTTAAGCACAAACTTCTATTGCATTGATACAAGAAATAGATTAAAATCCTTTATATTTGTAATACCTTCGAGGCTTTAAACCGGCAAACATTAAATGGTATTTATGTACAATTATCCACCAATTCTAATGAAAAATAATCCGAATATTTATCGACCAGTTAACATCGAAAATAACATAAATTACCCATCAGCATTACACACATGTAAACGAGTCTACGTCACTTTATGTAAATATATATATATTCCACTGATCATTATCTTAATAATAATAATAATTATTATTATTATTAAGTCGAAAGACGGTTAACTATAATTATAAGCTGGTATTAAGAATTTATAATTTTTTGTACAAACGATAGTGAAACTTGTACAAACTCTTCTTATATACGAGACGAAGATGCTTAATACTCGTTACAATGTGATATTGAAAAATCGATAATAAAATTATTGTCTTCTGTTGTCTTATCGTTTATCAATTGTTTATATTTTTTACACAGACTCTTATAAAAAAAATTATCAAATCATTAAATTAAAGACGAAACGGGTACAGTCATCGATATAATATACTCATCCGGTGATGATCAAATTGTACAAGAATTCATATACACAGTGCATCACTATAATAACCCGACGAAGGACAACTTGTTTGCTATATTTGCGAATCGTTCCTATATACACATCACCATCAAGTTCAATAAAACTACATTTTTGTCATTAAAGTAAATTGAGGTTGAGCGCGAGGGATTGTAGGTACAAATTGGTTCGTAAATTGAACTGCCACTAAAAAAAATAAAATTACAGTTATAAATAGCCCAAGGCAGTAAATATTTGAATACATGCAAAGTGTTAAAATTCCAATTTTTCACTCGAAATTGTTTTTGTATCTTACATATAGCCTCAAGCGAATATATTTGCATATATATGTATTACGTGTACGTAATAGCGTTTAGGTGGTCCAACACAACACGCAGATGACTTACGATGACTAAATAGTAAATAAACATAAAAATATATGATGTTACTTAAGCTGCTAAAACCAAATGTGACCATTAATAAGTGGGGCAAATATTTTAAAATTTCAATTAATTTTGAAAAAAATTTGTTGTTATATTAAATTGGTAATATTATGCTATATCACCTTAAAAATGTCAAATTTGTGGATTTTTAAATCTTATTTTTGAAAACTGGAAACAAACGTGATTGTTTTGCACAGTTCAAAAATGGCCAACATCCTGATAAAAGCAGGAATTCCTGCACAGATCGAAGAATCGAAAGTGATTGCATAAATGGAAAATTTACAAAATCCAGAGAAATCTAAAGTAGTTTGTGTGTTTGCAATGTACGTTAAAAGCCAAAACGTTGTTTGATTAAAATACATTTTGGAATGCAAATATTTACGATTGAAATTCCGACCAAATCGTTTATCTTATTGATTAACATAATTTTACCTTGAAAGTCAAGACATTTTTGTACTGTGGTGATGATTTTTAAGTAAATTTACCATATAATCGATATTATCTAATTTTGAACTGCTGTGATCTTGACTTTACACCATTCTCTATAGATTATATCACATTATGTTTGATGTGACATAATACGTACACAAGACACAAAAAAAAAATTCAATTCCATTTCAATCGATTAAATTATGGAGGCAAATAAATTTTCGTTTATGGTCACGGTTTATGGATGATTTGATATTTAACTTTAGTAACAGTTTTAATTTTTATATTTCGGCTAATTAATTTTAATTATTACGTTTGAGTAGCGCAATAGAATTTGGTAAGCAAAAAAAAAAAAAAAAATCAAAATTCTTTATGGCTGATTATGATTTGTGGGTTTGGTACTCAAAAACTAGGTTAACAATATATTATGATATGGCGATAAATTATTAGCGCCTATGTTTTATTATTTTATAGTAATCTTTATTGAACCATTATAATTTTTGGATGGATGAGTGTGAGAATCGACGGTGATTACCATACCGAGTTTTATGAAATTACTTGTAAACGAATATAACATTTATTGCTGTATAGTAACTCATTAAAAACTCCTTTGTGGAACTACATAGATGGTCGGCTCTTAGCCTTGACTAACTTTTGGATACCTTTAAAGATCACAGGTTTATGTGGAGTAAAACAATGGCCAAACAAAATGCATAAGTAGTTGCAAATTTGTTGTGAATCTCTACATTGAACTATAGATACATGAAGCATTATTCTTGAAATTGTTCTACAGGCAAAATCATTTTATTAGATTTAAAAATATTTTGGTAAATAGCTCACAAAGAATAAAGATGAATGCTCTAATTAAAAACATTGAAAAAAGAAAGAATTTATCGTTGGTCTAAGGAAAGCTTATTACCTCAAATTTAATTGTCTTCGAGAGGAAATTGTGAAGTTAACAGTAACGATTTAAAACCAATGAAGAGTATAAGGAATCGATTTGCTCTAGTGAGATTTATTTTCACAGACGTTCTGTCGTTGATTTCAATATAGATATGCCATGGAGCTATAGTAAATAATGTAAATCAAACGAATTTGAGATGAATCCACTGTCGTTCGAAAGGTTTGAAAATTTTCAAATGGAATATAGGGCAGAAAAAGCTTATTTAAGAATTATTAGGTTCTGAAGATAACATCTTCAGCATAACCACAAATAAATATTTTGTGTTGCAGTCATTTGTGTGAAATTCGTGGAATCAGGGATAATTGTCTTTTCTGTCAAAGTTATTGTATGGCCCGGATTTCCCCATATGATTTATTTCGTTTGAGATTATGAATACACTATTATTTGTAAGCATCTAGAAATGATTGATCTTACATTGACATATAGATATGGATTTTCATTGAGTAACGTTTTTAATTTTCCATCTTTTAGTCACAACTTTTAAGTGGTTAAATCCACTTCTTGAAAATTTTGATGATGGCGTAAAATCACCATAAGTTTCCTATATAAATCAATGACTTTCGACAGCACTTTTTTTTATTAACTGCAAAAACATTTATGAGAACGCGTGGCCATCAAATTAAATATACCCGATATATAATATAATTATTATATTATTGCACCTGGTCGATCCAAGTATGCAAGTCCAATCATGCTGGCGAATATAAAAGACAATACGAATCGACTGTGTGTCGATTACAGGAGGCTTAGTAAAGAGATTGTTATGAAAATATCCGCTTTCACTGATAGATGATCAAATCGACCAGCTGTACAATTCACGCATTTTCACAACCATTGATCTAAAAAATGGATTTTTTCACCAAAAATTTACTGCGTTTGTTACTCCAAATAATCAGTACTAATTTCTAAAAGCACCATTTGGGTTGAGTACATCTCCAGCAGCGTTCCAACGCTTCATCAATTATATATTCCAACCAATGGTCGGAAAAAATCATGTGCTGATCTATATGGAAGATATAGAATTGTATTATCACCAAGGATGAAGCAGGAGGGATTGACAGACTACGAGCAGCTTTAGAACTAGGAAGTGAATACACTTTGTACATTAAACTACCAACCACGAAGATGATAGTCGTAAGAAAGTTTCCTGAACCGCATTCGAGGAAGAAGATTCCAACTTTTTTAGGACTGAAATAGATACTTTCGAAGGTTTGTCCAAAACTACTCCATACTTGCAAGGCCCTTATCGAACCTTTTGAGAAAAGATTTGAGAAGCTGAAAGAGCAGTTGGAACAACCTGAGCATTGAAATATGACTTCGGTGGTGTTTTGATGCAAGAAAAATACGGTAAGCTCACGATTTCACTCAGTATTTTATTTTAGTAGAAAGACATCTCCAGTTCAAAAAAAGTACTTGAGTTATGAGTTAGAATCTCTAGCAGTTGTTTTAGCTTTGAAGAGATTCAGATTTTATCTATTAGGAATAAAATTATCATTGATTGCGCAGCATTTAAAATGACGATAGAAAAAATAAATGAAATTTTGCCGATAATTGCTGGATGGGCACTAATCCTGCAAGACTACGATTGTCAGTTGGAACGTCGACCGGAACGCCAGATGAAAAATGTAGCTGCCCTGAGTAGAAATGCTATTGTAATGGTGATCACAAACAGTACAATTGACAAATTCAAATCAGTCCAGAAGGAAGACGAAACACTGAAAGTAATTCAGTTGATATTGCAATATGGCCCATTCAAAAATTATTCAGCAAAACAAGGTATACTGTACAAAGATAATGCCGAAGGATGGAGCTTGCTATGTGTCTTAAAGATGATGCACAGAGAGTTCATTAAAACTGTACATGATCAAGGCCATTTTGGTGCAAAGAAAATGGAAGAAATCATTAAACGAGAATATTTCGTACCAAAACTTCGGAAGGTCTCCGAAGCTTATCGTTACAATTGTATTCTAATGCGTATAGTTGCGAAAAGAAAGAGAGGAAAGCAAGGTTTCTTGCACAGTATAAACAACAGCATTACATAAAAATTATAAGTATATATTTTTCATTCTAGATGCCTATTCCAAATTAGTGTGGCTCTATCCGGTAAAATCTATAACAATCTCCGAAGTACAAGAAAGTGTATTTGTTAACCCAACCTGCTTGGTTTCAGGCAAGGAAACAGCTTTTACTTCAATCATCTTCAAAGATTATTGCATCCAACGCAATATTGAACATACGAATATTACGACGGGAGTACCGAGGAGCAACGGACAAATCGAGAGACTCGAAGAAATAATTATACTTGCCCTGACTAAGTTAGCTTTATCAAATCCTCCAGCAATACCTGAACTCCATCTAGCAAAGGAGCATGAAGATGACTCCGTTCGAATTAGTATTTTAGGTCCGGATACAAAATACAGATGATCGGCAAAAACGCTAGATGTAGAAATTGTTGACCGATTCATGTAAGCCAGAGATGTTATTAGTAGAATATAAAGACAATGCAAGTCGAAAGCCAACGAAGTTACAACAGAAGAAGTAAACCTGCAACATTATACAAAGAAAGCGGCATTGTACCTATTAAGAGGACCCAGTTTGGTGGTGGCTTAAAAGTATTTACAAAATTTTTAGGCTCATATAAAGTAACGAAAGTCAACGGTAAGGAGGTATATGATGTAGAAAAGTTAAGACACATGAAGGTCCAACCAACACCAGTACATGTACCGAAAATATGAAAAGGTGGTACACTAATTCAATAATATCTGACGAAGAGGATGAAGCAGTACCTAATTGAGCAGAAGTCGACCACGATGAAGATAGTAATAACTATATGAAAGCGTAAAATAACAACTTACCTGATAATTAATGTTCAACCCAATGAAGACAAGAATCCAAAAAGAAAGTCGGTAGACCAACGAAAACGAAGAGTAAAATGATGACGTAATATTTCTTCACAAAGACGAACCTTTTGACGACGATTTAAAAGACGAGAGAGGTTAAAAACATAATTGGCCTGGTCCCGGGCCGGCTCAATTCTCAGGAAGGCCGAGTTAAAGGATTTGGTATCGACATAATTTCTGCTTCAACCTAATCATATATTGAGACAATAGACTTTCTTTTATTTTGGATTTGATGGAAATTGGTCGCATTATAAAAATAAAAATTGTCGAAAAACTTTGTTTTGAGTTTTATTAATCCGAAAGGTGGTTTTGGGTGTTTAAAATAATCAAACCGGTCGTTGGATAGTAACCTAGGAATCCCACATATATATATATATATATATATATATATATATATATGTATATATATATATATATATATATATATATATATATATATATATATATATATATATATATATATATATATATATATATATACATATATATAATTATGAATGGGAAAGTGTAATGATCTTGTCTACGTGTGTGTAACCTTCCAGTTCATTGATGTTAAGATAAATCGTTAAAAAAAAAATTCCATATTATCGAATATTATTATCCATAATATTGCCCATTGATTACTTTATAGCTAGTCTACACAAAGAGTGGCATTAATTAATGAAAACGCCATTAATTTTATCTATATATAGGATATATATGTAAAAGTCATAGCGCAGCAGCTCACCATTATACACCCATATCGTGTGAAATATGATTGTTGAAAAAAATTAATTTTCATTCATTCGATTATAAAAAAAAATTTCTGACGATGTCTTATTTCACACACTCGATGCATTTTTAATTTAAAATTTTTTTTAATTTTTTTTTTATTATAAGATAATAAAATAAAGAAAATTTTTTTTTTTAATTAATATTTACATATTTATTCAAATTTTGAATTTAGTTATGCGTGATTGGAAAAATAATTTTTAAATTTTTTACCTTGTCACTTGAAATCAATTCCGTGTTGATTTATGACATTCCATGTTCGATGTTACGAAAGTTTTTAAATTTTTTAAATTAGTTGGTTTGTATACTTACGTTTTTTTTACGGTATAGTGGCTCCTAAAGATACCTGAAAATAAATTTATAATTTTTATTATTTTATCTTGCATTAGACGTATAGGAAAATTTTATTATTAATATCTCAACAATGACAATACATGAGTGATATATGGCTGACGGTTTCTCGTAATTTGTTTTATTTGTTGGGCGATTGTTCTGTAATATTGTAGCCAGAAAAAAGATAGTTAAATCTTTAAAAAACTGCTTATGGGAGTCTATGATTGGCTGAACACTACGAAAGTCAGTATATCGCTAGTGGCTTGTATAAACAGATTATATATATATATATATATATATATATATATATATATATATATATATATATATATATATATATACATATATATATATATATATATATATATATATAAATATATTTAATTTTTTCAGATTAAATGAAATCTTTTTCAAATAAAACGAAAGTGTTTCTAAATTTAATGAGACCTTTTTCAATTGGAGTGAAAACTTTTATATTAACTTGATCGCTTATGAATTTAACACTGAGGTTTATGAATAATAAATAATTATTTGGTTGTTTTCAATTAAATCAAAATTATTTATTAAAAATGCATTAAATTTTATTTTTATTTGGTATTAGTAATACGAAACAAACTATGTAGAAGACTTAAGAAATTTAAGGCAATATTTCGCGTGCCGATGCAGCAGCGAGTGTCATCATCATATAAACTATGAGGTTTGAAGAGTCTGCAGATGTTATTGTATTAACACTGTCTGGTATAACTTGCACTATATTCTGTTCGTTGAACCCAATAAATTACTAGCATTGGTTTTTATATTCGAAAATGCTTGTTCAATTGGGTTCAACATGGGGGAGTTCGGTGGTAGAAATCTTAAATGGTTTTTGAATTTTTAATTATGGTCTTGACTTGTGCAGATTTTTTTAGTCATCGGTGTCGTTTTCCGTAGGTGCGTCGTTGTAACTTCTATAAAATGTTAGCAAGAAAAAATATCTTTGGCATTACAATGTGAATGTTTAGAGGCCATATTTTATTCCATCAAGTCATGCATATTGAATTTTTGTAGATTTTTAATCGCTGACCCTATAAAAGTGATGCAGTGATTTGTCTAGTTTTTATAAATTTCTAGTTAGAATAAATTCGATCACCGAATAAATTCGAATAGGAATTAAAATTTAGCTTTAAAATATGTCAAAATTATTACTAGATCTATAGTGGCTGAATGATGTATATAGTGCGTTCAGAAGTGGAAACATGATTTTAACATTGGAATCGATCAAATCAGTTAGGTGCCATAATGTTTTGTCAAAAAAGCAGTTTTGGCTAGATGTAGAGCCAGTTATTTAAAATACAGCGAAAGTAAACTTTTCTCTTAACCGTTTATATAGTTGCAATTGAGCAGCTTTTTGGAGAGATTTGGTGGATCAGAAAAATGTTATGGTTTTCTTAAAAAAATTGAGGGAAAATGGGAAAACTTTTGATGATGAGGATTAGCGATCAGAAGAATGTACCGTGAGATCGTATAAACCAATCAGATTAAAAGCATTATAAATTAATTGCAGAGCTGTTATGCCTCAACGGATATGTTGACTTAACCATTAACAATCTACCATCAAAAATCAGCTTCTGTAATGAAAAGTCAACCTAAAAATTTAGATGTCTTTTCTTGAAAAGTTACATAAAATATTTGTACCGGAAGTAGAACAGAACGGTTAAAAAACTTAACTTAAGTTTTAAAATAGTATTTATGGTTACTGGCCACCGGAGCTTGGAATAATAAAATTACAATCTCCCATGAAATATTCGTGTTAAACCTTTCCTGCTAAAAACCTTGAATATAATGATTTAAAAAGGTAAAATTGCAATGAATCAATTCAACTAGGTCAACTTAATAGTATACCTAGCTACTAGTATAATGCTCCACAAAGAAATCCTGATCATTATATGCTTTAGCCATATAGCAATTCTTGATTTGGTTGGTATAATATATGCATATATATATCTAAGAACTTCAAATATTTGTCCCTTTATTCCCCTTTAACCTATATCGTAGAAATATAGTTCTACGATAAAATGTCAGAAAGAAATTTGTTGATCGCTTCACTGCCAAACTATACTTTTAGAAAATGTTAGATCATTTAGGAATAAATTGATTTTGATATTGGTATCTGTGATCATTGAAGGGCTTCATAGTTTAAGTAACCTATTTAGTTTTTTGGCTTTGGCCATGTTCCTTATACAAAATGAGTAGACAACAGATTTCTTGGTTTTGTTTGGAACACTAAAAGTTGAATTGTTTTCTTATCATTCTAAATGTTGTGTATTGACAGAACATGTAGACATGTTGAAGGCGCCACAATCTTAAAAAATTACTCTCAAAATATGTGATAGACAGCAGTAAAAAATTTAAGACAGTAAACTTCTATATTTTGTAAAAATGTCAGATTGTAAATAGACAAGGTATCAGGTTTACAGTATTAAACTATAAACTAACTATTTTGATGGCCAATGAGCAGCTGCATATGATGACCAAATTTTCACAACTTATTGTACATAATTTATGTCTAAAAGTCTCTTACAGTGGCTTGAAGCGAAACAATTCCATTAGCAGCCAGAAATAAAATCTCCATTGTGATTTATATAAATTTATTTTAGTTTTAAACTACGAAACAGAACCTTCCCAAATATACTAATATTTTTATGGGTCTGGATGGTCTGGAAAGTTGGTCTCATTTGTTTCAAAAATTATATTGTTTTTGGAAACAGTACCTATATCGCTTAAGTATCACTTGATTTTTAATTTAAAAAAATTAATTTTTAACTTCTCAGCTCTTCTTAAAGCCCTTTATGATACTTGCTAAAATCGATGATCATTCTATTTTTCCATGAAGTATCAAACTTTTATTTTTAATGGAGTAGGGTTCGGTTTAATATTAGTCAACATTCATTGTAGTGTAATTGCTTCTTTAGAATCTTACCAAGCTTAGATGAGATGAAATTACCTAAGTTCTCAGTAGTTTTACTAATTCAAACTTGACGTCTGGCCACATAATTTTTTAAATCTTCTTTACTTGTGTATGTCGTATTTCCTTGTCATATAGTTACAGAACTTAATCGAAAAGTACGACATTTTAACGGAACAAAACAAATGACTCCTGAGTGAAGCCTAAGTTATACTAAGTTACATCTTAATATTGCTTTGCATAGCGGTGACCAATGCCTTTGAATTCTTTTGCACTATATTTTGACTACACTCTACAATTTTAGCTTTTCGACGATTACGTTTAATCCAATTGATTTATAATGTTTAATCAATTTGTTTAAATCTAATTTGATTTAATTTTAAAGTTTTATGTCAAATAAAGTGTACATAAATTAGATTTTCGGCGATTACGTATTTGTCATAAAATGGTTAGTCAAATTGATTTGTAATGTTTAATCAATTTTTAATATCTAATTTATATTAAATTTAAAGTTGTGTGTCAAATAAAGTGCTATAAATTAGATTTTCGGCGATTACATGACGTATTGTTCATTAAACGGTTAATTCAATCGATCTGTAATGTTTAATTAATTTTTAATATCTGATTTGAATTAATTTTAAAGTTTTGTGTCAAATAAAGTGTATATAAATTAGATTTTCAGCGATTCATGACGTATTGGTCATACATCGGTCAATTCAATTGATTTGTAATATTTAATTAATTTTTTAAACTCTTATTTATATTATAATTTTTATAATTTAATATTTTATAAAGTAATAAATTAATTAATTGTTAGTTTCAGACAAAAACTAATCCAATTTATTACGACTTGTAGAAATTATATTATTATGTTATTATATTATGGATTAATTATTTATAATTTCAGGAGAAAATTAATTTAATTTATTAATGTCTATGGCTTGCAGAAATTAACCCACTAATAGATTTTGATTTTAGGGAATTTATTTTGCAGATTACAGTTGAATGGTTACACACTGGAAATGCTGATAATCGATGACAGAATACAGAAAACAGTATGCAGAGGCAAGCCTCTTACGATATCGTTTCATTTCAGTATAAAAGTTCACATGTTGGCTTGAGTTGAAATAATATTTAAAAAAATCTGTAAAGGAAACCAAAAAAGAACTGTATCTCTTTCTTAACCAATTAATGTAACGTGAAATTATGCCATATGATGGGAAAAGTCACGTTATGTAGAAGAAAGTAAAGTTTTCTAGATGTCAATGACCGGTAACTATAATCAACCTGCTCTCTAACTAAATAATACATAATACAACTCACTCACACAAATTGGAAGTAGGTCGTTATATAACACATAGGAAGTTCTAAAAAAACTATATAAGTACAAAAAAAAATTGATTATAATAGCCAAACATATAGTTAACGATAATCAGTTAATCAAACTATTTGTCAAGCTTTGTACATGGTTTAAATCGATTACATTTTGTTATTTAGCAAATTTAGCAAGTACACATAATATAAGTCTAATATTTGGTATTAATGAAAGTTATATCCAATTTCATGTAGCTACGTATATCATATATCAACATATGATTTCGATCGTGTTCACTGATTTCGAAAGAAAACACAAGAAAAATTTAATTGAAAATTGATAAAATGAAAAACTTTCATCGTGCGCTGATCTGATGTCCATTATATACCACACATAGCATATCGACTAATAAAAGAAAATCAATGTTCAATGAATTGAAGTACACTCGCGAACTTCATGATATATGTTGTATATAAAATAAATTTAATTGAAAATTCTTCTCATGCGATCGATTAATGTACTTTACTTAATTGATTGGTCGATCATGTTCGTGCAACCAATTAAATATCAAAATCTATATAAAATTGAAAGCATTTTCATCGTTACCTTCTTTCCAATTTCGTTTTTATGCCCGAGATGATTTTTTAATAATGATTTAGAAATTAATTTCTAAATTTTTTCTTTATCGTAAATTACCATCCAAATATTATTGATCGATCATAAATCATGTCGACACAATCGTAAATGCGGTATTTAAGGTATATAACCTTTGAAATAGTCGTCGAACGTGATTTACCATTTCCGTATATATTTATGTTCCATTTTAGGTAAATTATCTAATCGACTATACAGATTTAACTAAATGCCGATCATACAGTATATACATACACATTCTATATTGTAGTCGACAATCGATCGAGATATTTGAACGGACACATTTTTTTTTTTACGATTTAAGTTAACAACACACAACACAAGTTGGTGTTAACCAGATCTATGAAGGTAAACTGGTTAGTAAAAATAACTTTTTAATTGACGTATCACAAAGTTTAAAACATAAAATTAGTAATTTAGTAAAATTCTTCGGATTAGTGTAGATTACACTTTATGTATTTTTGTTGGAAGGTGCGTTTGGTGTGCTTATTCTAATAAGTTATTTTGTCAATGCTGTCAAGTGTATTGTCAATGAGTATGATTGAGTGGTCTCAAAGTTTGTTATTTCCTGTTATTTTCATATTAGATGTTAATCATCAACACATATAGCATCCGACTATCGTCACCATGCGACCTGGGGTTTATATATATTTTTGTACATTATCGTCACCGATGGCAATCTAGTTATAAATTTTAATATGGAAATGTCGTTACATGAGTATTTGATACAACTAAAATGTATATCTGGGCGTCGGTCGCATTATTTAAGTGCACAAAACAAATTATTTGAAATTTAATTGTACCAGGGTAGGGCAAAATCACTTTAAATGGTGGTTTGTTGCACGATAATTTTTAATACAAAATATTATTATTTGAACGTTATCGATCTGACATTTTTTCATTTGATTAAAAATAAATGAATGTAACGTTTCGAGAGCTAATTTAATAGTATAGGACCTGTTGGGATAATACATATTGTTGCGGGGTATTATTTGAAATTGAATCCCGATGATAAGGTTGGGGTAATCTTGAAATACATTTCTTAGTAAATTTCATCACCCTCCATTTAGTTGTCTGTTTTCTTCCAGCTTTGAATATCAGAACTATGGGGCAACCATAGACGCAATATAGAATACCGATAAAACCAACCTGAAGGAGCTTACATCAAGATTGCTTTGGACGTATTCGGCTACCAAGAATGAAATCAGAAATATTTCAGTAATTACTAACATCACCTATAAAGGATAGTGCAGGTCAAATTTTTTCAACTGTTAAAAAGATCGAAATACTCTTTTTTTAAGCTATGCTATCAACTGCAGAGAAAATCTCTTATTATAAAATGACAACAATAACAAAACAAGCAACGGAAAGACCTCCGATTAATTTGATTTTTTAGATTTTCAAACGGCTATATCTCGCAAACGCCATAAAGACTTGAAAATATTATTCAATATTATTTAACCTAACAAAATCTATTAATGAACTGATTTCTCTAAGCCGTAGGCTGTAAAAGATGGCATTAGTTTTCATCTGTAAATTTTAAATTTACCTTCATACTGCTAAAATTTATTAAGTGTACTATTGTTAATTTTTAATATAAAGCAAACTTTATTTGTCACAAAAAACTTTAAAATTAATACAAATTAGATCTTAAAATAATTCATTGAAAACTACAAATCAATTGAATTAACCGTTTTATGACAAATACGTCATAATCAGGAAAATCTAATTTACATACATTTTATTTGACACCAAACTTTAAAATGAATATAAATTAGATTTCAAAGAATTGATTAAACATTACAAATCAATTGTTTTATGACAAATATGTCCACCAAAAAATATTTAAATGTACAGAAACTTGAAGTAGTTAGATATTTAAACCAAAATAAATGAAAATAGATATGGATTGGCACAATAAAATATCCAACAAGTGCGATGTAACATGTATGTCATTGAAGAAAACAGCAAAGGAAAAAACAAATTGGAAAACTAAAACAAAAGTAAAAGAACTTGTCAAATCTCGAGTGCAAATAAAAAAAATAAAGTAAGATGGTCCAACTTAGTAGACACCCTATTCTCTTAAAATTGGAGATAAAGAAACAAAGTAATGCTTTGTTATACAATTTTGAAATTAATAGTTGGCAGTCAAGTCTAAGCAATTAATAAATAGCATAAATTGCTTTGCATTATACCTTTTAAAACCATTAAATCGAAAAGTGAAACAAATCGGTGATGAATCGTTAATTAAATGATGCTCTTTTTTTATATATTGTGTGCAATAAATATCTCATTTACTTATATATTTAAAAAAAAATGAACGAAAAAATCATAATCATAAATCATAAAACAGTTAATCATAAAACAGTTAATTCATTTGTAATGTTTAATCAATTTTTTAAATCTAATTTATATTAATTTTAAAGTTTTGTGTCAAATAAAGTGAATATAAATTGAATTTTCGGCGATTTCACGACGTATTGGTAAAACAACGGTTAATTCGATTGTTTTGTTTAATCAATTTTTTTAAAATCTAATTTATATTATAATTTTTATAATTTTATATTTTTATTGATAAATTAATTAATTGTAAATTTCAGGCAAAAACCAATCTAATTTATTACAGTCTACGGCTTGGAGAAATTAGACCATTAATATATTTTGTTTTGGGGGAATTTTTCTTTTCAGATTACAGTTGCACACTGGAGTTACTGATAAGAGATGCCAGAATACAGAATGCATAGCAGTTCAATAAAATTGTGATTGTCTTATACTAACAGTAGTTTGAATATTGGGTACCAAGAAACCGGACCAGTTCTGTCATTATTAACATACCTTTTTTTTCCTATACCACAAAAATAGAATAAAATTGTGTCGTAATGATCATGAGGCGCCTATATAAATATAAATATATGAAAATCCCTTTTATCCTATAGTTTGTTAAATGTAAAAATAGAAATGCTGTGAAAATAGGACCGTTGTTAACCGGAACACTTGACAAGCGCTTGTTTTCACAGTCTCATCAATCGATCAATCATTTACTTACATTTAAAAATAATAAAATTTTTGCAGACTAAAATTTATTTGCACCGATATCTTTCAGTAAATTGTCAGCGTCAGATATGCAACGAGATTTAAACTTTTTGTGTGGAATTTTGAAATCTATAATTCGTTATGCACATAAACACATGGATAATCGAAGTTTCACTTGTGGAATTCTCGAAGGACAAATCTAACGATATAATGCTGTGTAAAAATGGTATGGTACTATTCGAATCATCAAATAAAAACGATTTTGAAATGATAAGTGGGGAAAAAACTTAGCAATCATTAATTGATTTGTAGTGAACAAATTATGATGCACATTAAAATTTTAAGACCAGCAAAAATACAATTACATCGAACTAATACCACATCCAACTTTATTTCTTGGAAAACAAGATGTAAAATAATTGTATATGTAATTTACCATATCGGGACATGACCTCAATTTAAAATGCAACTCCTTTTATACGTTGACTTAATTATATGTGAAAACGTATACAAAATGTGTAAGTTGCTAAACTCCAATAATTTTGTATTCATTAAATATCTCGATATATAATATTAAGAAATTTCCAAATGACCGTAGACATTTTAATAAATGATTTAATTTGTGTTTATCGCTTATCTTGAAATTTCTATCAATTATACCTACAAATTATCAAATTTACGCACCCACATTTAAATAGTACCAATCAAACGAAAATATGCATCTTTATGTTCATCCAAGTGTGAAAATATCAAGTGAAGTAATTAAAATTTGTTGAAATTTAAGAAACCAAAACAAAAAGCAAACATTTTAATTTTCACACGATCTCGTTATAATTTCACTTTTTATTAAAACATTTCTGAATTTGTTGTGTTTCAATGTTGTCATTGCTTGGCTAATTCATGTACATGCGATGACTAAAATTAGTGTTCGTAAAAATTCTTTGATTGAAATTTTGTTGTCTACAACCGCATCTTAAAATGACTATATGTGATCAAAAACATGAATAATTGTATGTTCAATTTCCTAAATCTAATGGCACAACATACATTTTAACCATGCACTGAAATTTACAACATACAATTTTGTATACATTTTCATATTTGCAATACAAAAACAAAAAAAAGTGCATTGGTTATGCCGCTAGGTTGTCTGACAAACTGTCAAAAATATAAATAAAATATTTTGTGAATGTCGAGCGCATTATTCAATGGTAGATTAAGCAAGGATATTTTTATTTAAATGACTCGAAAAATGTAAATACACCAAATACCGATCATCATTCCTGTTGGTAATTATCTCGAACAACAACAAATTAAAAACAAAAAAAACATAGCTGACATCATTTCCATTTAATCCATCTTGTGGTAATATTTAGTATACTACATATATTTAAATCGTGCTGCCTCTTTCAGAAAACATGGGCTACTACATGCTTAGATCGTGCTGCCTCTATATGGTATACTAAATAATTTGACTCTGGCGTTTCTTGTTTTTACTCAGAGATACAATTATTTCGAGCTCAATCAGCCCAAATGTCATCCTCACCTGCATGCGGTGCACCCTGCTAGGTAACTAAGAAGGCTCTGGTGACCGAGAGACAGCGGTATAACCGACTATCGAGAATTTAGTAATTGATATTCTCAAACCAGACCCACTAACAACTCGTACTGGTCAGAGTGGTAGATGCTCCATGACCAGTAGAACAAACAATAAGTACAACTAATACAGGTAATTGTACCCCAGAAAACAACTGACAAAACCCCTCTCTAACGAAGCTGGCTCAACGGATTTTGGGGTGAGCCAATCAATGTTTAAAAACCCTCTTAGGCAACTTAACCAATTATGACAAATACCAGGGTGGGTATATCACCACCACCATTAGCGAATACCTTGAAAAGGGATAAGGCAGAACTGTCCAATAATATTTACGAAATAGAGAAGTTAATGTTAAATCTAAACAAAGATCCCAAAAATTTACAGGTAGAAAACAAGTAAAAGAAGCTCTAAATGCAGTATCCACTGCGAAATAAACCTCTAAGCTTACAGCTCTTAATAGTGGTGATATCAAAATAAATGTCCCAGACGACGATAGCCATAGAAAGTTAACAGGAGCTCTTAATGAAAACAAAACAACATGGTATTCCTACGAAGATAAGCTGAAAAGACAAACCAAAGTTATTGTTAAGAAACTACAAGCTTCATGCAAACCAGAAGAGATAAAAGAATATCTTTTGGAGAAACAAAATAAAATTAAAGAAGTTACACAGCTTCTAAAAAGAGGTGACAAAACACCGCTCCCATTATATATGTTATCTTTTGAAAGAACAGAAGACATTAAAAATATTTATTCAATCAGCGAAATACTCCATATGAAAGTGCAAATAGAAGCAGTCAAAAAATCTAAACTGATTCCCTAGTTCGAAAAGTGTGAAGTCTACGGATACACGCAAACCTTTTGTAATAAAGAGCCTAGATGCGTGAAATGTGTAGGAAAACACGGACTGCCAGCTACGAGGCTGCATTATTATAAAAGAGCTGCAAAAAAATTCGCAATAAAACAAAGGAAACTTGATTAAGTACCAGGCCAAAAATCAACTCAGCCTCAACAAAAATATCTACAAAGTTAAGTCACATCAAATATTAAACAACCTGTCAAGAACTAATCCATATTTAACATATGCTAATACAGTCACTATAGAAATTTTGAGACATACATGGTTCTGTTTCATTGGTACATACATGGTTCTGTTTCATTGGAACAAAAGGTGGAAAAGCTCGTCAAAGATACAGCAAGCAGCGTAGAAAAGCACTAATACAACAAACAAAAAAATAGCTGACAAATGCTATCCAATAAAAATTCAATCACTATAGTTATAGAGAAGAGAAGTGCTCAAAGGGAATGGCAACGTACACGAGACCTAGCCGTTAAAAATAGATTAAATAATTTAACACAATGAATACGTAGAGAAATACGGGAATTTGAAAATAAATCACTAAATTCATACCTACAATGTCTGACCTATAATAAAGATAGCGATTATTCATTGTGGAAAGCATCCAAATATTTGAAAAGGCCAGTTATGCACATACCACCAATAAGAACAAAAAATGGTCACATGGTTTCAACTAAAGAAGAAAAAGCAGAAAGATTCGCGGATCATCTCGAGCGTACCTTTCACTCCAATTTAACAACACTTAATCAACAGGATATACTGATTGAAAATCATACAACCATCTTGAGACAGGATTAACTAATGCTAAAGAAGTGAAACAAGAAATAAAGAACCATGTAGTACTTAAAAAATCACCAGGATATAGCTTGATAACTGGAGAAATTCTTTAACAACTCCCAATAAAAGTATTAAATAATATCGGAACATGATTAATGCTTCCTTCAGACTCCATTATATCTTGAAAATTTGTGGAAGTGATAATGATACCTAAACCAGGTAAGCCTCCAAGTGAATTAACTTCGTACAGGCCAATATCACTTTTTCCGACTATGTCAAAACTGTTTGAGAGAATGTTATTAAAACGAATTAAACCAGAAATTGTAACATCAGGAGCTGTTCCGTCTTAACAGTTTGGATTTAGAGAGAAACACTTCACAATCGAGTAAGTCCGTATATAACAGATTTAATAGAAAAATTTTAAAAAAGATTTATTTAGCCATATTTTTGGATATAGCGCAGGAATTTGACAATGTCTGGATAGGTGGTTTAATATTTAAATTGGAGAAAACTCTACCATTTGAGTATTACAAACTACTAAAGGCATAGCTAAAAATAAGATCCTTTAGAATTAAATAGGAGGGACTTTACTCCATCATAACAAAAGCTAAAGCAGAAAAAAATGTACAATTTGGATTATATTCAAAAAGTGTTCTATTGCCATACTTTGCCAATTTTTCGGCGAAGATGAAAAGTTCGGCTCTTTGGGCATTTAAAAAAAAACAAAATATTGGTTACACAGCAAAAAAATCCTGGGTTTTCCATAAAGCACAAATCGACTTGTTTTTAAATTTTGCTCCCGATAAAACCCGTTCATAAGAGTACACACAAGAAGCGGTTAAAATATTTACAAAAAAAAAAAAAAAAAAAAAAAAAAAAAAACAAAGGGAAAATTATTAACAAAACGGTCGTAAGCGATTAGAGAAGGAATGAATTGCATTCAGTAGTTGTTAAAAGATATTAGAAGTACAAGAGTTTAACGAAATCTTGGATGCATTTAATTCTCTTGCGTGGAATAAATCTTATTTTTGGTAGGATATTTCCTGATTTAATAAAATATTCAATCTTAAAAATCCAGGTTTTTATTAAATTAAAATAACAATCGCGTATTATTTAATCTTAGTAAGTCGCTCCTATATTTTGCGGCACGCAGTACATTATGATTGCCGTTATGTTTATCCTGGGTCCTATCTCCACCGAACTGGATTTTGAGAATCGGAATTTTGAAAACCAGGACTTAGAAAATCAGGATTAATACATTTAGGATTAGAAAAAAAAATTTTGATAAGCGAAGATTTTGAAATCATAGTCTTTAGAGACTTAGAGGAATTATTATTTCGCACCTACAATATTTACTTTTTTGAAACTGTTGTACTCAAATGAAATATATTCATTGTCATCATCAAGATTCTTTGCACATTAGTTCGGAGTATGTTGACGGAATTATTAAAATATTTTGCCACAAACTATTAAGTTAGTATAGTTTTCTAAATAGATTATTTCAGTTATGAAATTGCAACTGACGTTAAAATTTCATTTCAATCATCTCAAGTTATTTTGCAGTATATAAATAAAAATGACGAAAAAAGTTTATAAAATTATACTAAGAATATCAAAAAAACCAAACAAGAAGATAGTTTGATACATTGGTAGCTTTTAAAATATGTCTTTATGTTTGAGAAAAACAATCAACTGATTTCATACGTGTATGAAAGTATTATATTGGTGTAGATATAATAACATTTGATATGACAGTAGTTTGGGAACTAAAGGTCTAAGTAGTTGATGGATGATAATATATTTATATAGGTTAAAGCACATAATGTCAACGTGACATACTTTGATGCGTTACATGGCACCCGATAACCGACGTATTTTGATAATTTATTTTATCAATGCATTCCACTCTAGACCGGGTCACGATAACCTAGTATCTGCGACTAATACCATTTATTTTAAAGCCAAGGAAATAAGAAGATATTTGGAAATAATCTGTAGGTTTGTAAAGACAAGCAACCTCTAGTTTGATCGTCACCATTTTAAGAAATCCTACACTTTCCATGCTTTTTTTTAAGAAAGGCTACAGATATAATCAGCTGACTAGTTGGTCCACTTTGAAAATTCACAAGGTGAATTTGACAATTAGAAATATATTTGAGGTTAAATATAGAAGCTAATCAATATAGAAGGAGTAAATTTGAAGACCCTCTATCCTATAGCGAAACAATAAAGAAATAATAAATAGAAAATCTACAGCATCATTACATGCCAAAGTTGACTCTTTACTGAGATATTTTTACACTTGGTGATCGTTGTAGATGGTCAGCGATTTTATAAATGGTCATAGCGTTGAGGTCGGAGGCGGGGTTCAAACTCAAGACTTTGTTTTTTAACCAAAATACGTTATGCAAAATATGTGAAATCTTAAAAAACTCCTTTCCCCTTTCTTTTATCCCTGCTTCTTGCGTTACTTTAGTGCACCGATTAAGGCACCAGCGTCATTGGGTTATTTTACTTTCAGGTTACTTGTGGAATTTAGTACCGTTATGGCTACTAGTGATCACAGTAGTCCCGAATTTTATAACAGAATAAGTGAGGCTGTGCGATGTTATGATAAATATGCCACAGAAAGGTTAATCAGAGGTGGTTACTTTGACTTTTTTAAATAACATTATTATAATTTTGTCGGATCTACTAATATAATTTCCAAACTTTGAGATTTTTCTACAGAAAATGTGGTGATATACTCCAGTAAAACAAAATAAGTAACACAAATTTATCGTAAGCGACTTGCTGACCGCATATGTATCAATTGTTTATATAGACATTTAGATTTTAGCTACAACAAAAAATTTACAAAAAAACATTTAATGTGGCTCTTATTTAAACTAAATCAGTCGCTCAGTCCACGCAGTTGGTACCTGCCTTGCTATCATGTTAATCTTTAGTAGATCTATGATTTTTGGAAGAAAAAAAATAAAACAGGCCATAATTTAACCATGACTGAAAAAGACTTTACAACTAAAATTGGAAGGATACCATTTAAAATTTTCACATCAACAGTTTCAATTTTTAGGTTTTCTCAATAACCTGAATTCACCCGAGAGCAGGGTGGGTGCCACGATTCTTTATAAGTCGCCAGCAATACTTATAGTCATCATTGGGAAAAATCCAGTTGATGAAGAACTTGCACTAAAAAAATAATTTTAACTATTAAGTAACAGCTGGGAATGTTATGGTTTTTAACTGTCTTTGAACGATCACTTACTTTGTTGATTGTCAAGACCACAATCAAAAGATTGTGTAAAGAATGAAACGCGTTATAGTTAGCAGTTAAATCTTCTTCACGACAACGTTCCAGAGTTTCTGCTACTTTAAGTCAATGCTTCTTTAAAAAATAGTACAGGTAACCCAAATGGGTCGCTTTATAAGTTTTTTTTTTAAAGCCCTACATCCAACAACAAAAAAGTTAAGGTATTAAGCAGAAATTCCTTGAAATATTTTCAGTATTTCAGTAGACTTAAACATCTTTTTGTGAGAGTGGTTTTTTACGCGAATTTAGATACGCAAATATCAGGAATTGAAAAAATAAAAACACCCAGTGACTTCATCTCAATTCGACAAAAAAATATGAATTTTGTGCAAGTAATGGTTGGACAAACAACTTTATAAATGATAAATTCTACGCGCAACTTAAAAATTAAAGAGGAAACTGCATCTGCAGATAAATTATAGATGTTACATAATATCTGAAAAAACTTGCAAAAATAACTAACGATGAAAGATACATTTTAGATCAAGTTTGTAATAAGAACATAATTTGACAATTTTGGAAGACCGCAAAAACCATGCAATGCAAGCTCAATCATTCATGCAAGCTCGATAGCAATGAAACACTGACAGTTAAGAATATTGGAAAACATTCTCTTCTTAGTCTTTTGCATTAATTTCTATCATATTGACTCGATTAACCTCTAGGTGAACTAACTAGTAGATATTAGTTTTAAAAATCTCCGTTGAAAAGAATCAAATGATAATAGTGAAGATAACCCTATATTTATAGTGCCAATTTTATTCAAGAATGTTTAAAGACTGCCACTTAATTGGATCATTTCTGTCGTGGAAAAAGAGGTTAGTTCGGAATAAATTTTAATTCGGGATAAAATCGAGAAAACCTATGATATTTAGATAAGTCGTATACTATAGTTTTAAAAATTAGCCTTCTCGAAAATCTTTGAAGTCATGGTATTAAAGTTAATCCAAGAAATGAGTTGTCTGCACATTAATGAATTTGATGAAATTTTAAATGAAAGTTTAATTATTTGCTTTTTAAGCGGCTAATTTTAAAATTTAAAACTTTTAATATTTGTGAAAAAATATTCAAGCTGGAACTGAATTTTTAAATTTCTAACAGTTGCAGATAGCAAAATCTTGATTTTATTAACAAAAGTAGATTTTCTTCAACTGTCAGACCTTTAATGCAGAACTGCTTAATTTTTTCACACAAACATATAGTAGTAGTACATTAATTTTTTTCATCATCGCAGCCTGAAATTTTGCAGAATACTCCAATGATTCTTAGACATTGATATAAATGTATTTTCTTTAAAGGTATAACCGATGATTTTAAAAATCCAGAGTACCAATTTTGTGATTTAAAATTATGTGCGAGTCAGAGAACACTAAAATCTGAGCAAAACATAAATATTTACTAAGGTAATTGTTAAGTGGTTACATCGATCTACTTCCTTTTTAAAAATAATTAATTAGAATTTCAGTACCAAATTAAAACCAAATTTCCCATATAGAGTGAAAGTCTTTAAAATATTTATGTGCCCATTGTGTTTAATCTCAAATTTGCTCTTCACAATAATATTTTCATTTTATATTTACTATTTTTGGTAATTATCACAAAAAATTAATAAATTAATTCTGAATCCAGCGAGTAAGTGAAAATACATTAAATGCTATATAGAAGAAAATAAAAACAAAAAATTAATTTTCACTTTGCAAATGAAAGTTATTATATATTGGTGAACGATTTCCATTTCTTTCTGCGAAAATCTCACGTCCATGCCATAAATTTATAATCAACCAAATAAAGAATCGCGACTAAATGTAGGTCATATAATTATAAATAAATAAGTAAATCGATCAGTCAGTCATTCATCATTAAGTTTTTTGCATTCCGAGATCAATCAAATTTATCAAGAAAACAAAATTTATGTTTTTATGTTTTCTTATAGCTCGAGTCGTATTTTAATTTAAATCTTTTTAATTTACAAATTATACAACAATCGTTACTTAACTAACTAGAGTAACTGTTAAACAATATTTTGTTATTTTTTTAAGAAAGTTAAACAATGTTACAACATAAATATAGAATATTTGAGTTAACTAGACGAAGGTAAATCATGTATATGTTCGATTTATTTTATAACATTAAAAAATTTTTTAACCGTCGATTCATAGCTGACTAATGAATGAGAAAAAAACTTTTCGTGGTTCACCACAGGGTTATTTAAAGGGGCAGCATGATTTTCCGGATTCAATTATTTAACGTACTCAAAAAACTGTAGAATTGTATAAACGCAAAGTCAAAATATAGATTACACGGTTTCAAATTACATTCGTCATGACTCAGCCGATTTATCGTACTTTGGAACCAAAATCACTTCTTTGACAGTAAAAATTGACAAAACCTTAGCACTGCGCATACTTGTTTGCTCTAGTAAAAGATGTTCATAGTTATAGGTTATAGATTAAATTAAAACCTACTTACACATTGTGTATGTAACTTTAGAATTACCGAGGAGTTCGGAAAATTCAATATTATGGAGATTCAACAAAATGAAAACAAATGAAGAGAGAGAGAGAGAGAGAGTGAGAGAGATATAGAGATAGATAGAGATAGAGAGATATGGAGAGAGATAGAGAGAGAAATAGAGAGAGATAGAGATATATAGAGAGAGATAGAAAGAGAGATAGAGAGATCGAGAGTTAAAGAGAGAGAGATAGAGAGAGATAGAGAGAGATAGAGAGAGATAGAGAGATAGAGAGAGATAGAGAGATAGAGCGAGATAGAGAGAGATAGAGAGATAGAGAGAGATAGAGAGAGATAGAGAGAGATAGAGAGAGATAGAGAGAGATAGAGAGAGATAAAGAGATAGAGAGAGATAGAGATAGATAAAGAGAGATAGAGAGAGATATAGAGAGAAAGAGAGAGATAGAGAGAGACAGAGAGATAGAGAGAGACAGAGATAGAGAGATCGAGAGTTAAAGAGAGAGATAGAGAGAGATAGAGAGAGATAGAGAGATAGAGAGAGATAGAGAGATAGAGAGAGATAGAGAGAGATTGAGAGAGATAGAGAGATAGAGAGAGATAGGGAGAGATAGAGAGATAGAGAGAGATAGAGAGAGATAGATAGAGATAGAGAGAGATAGAGAGAGATAGAGAGAGATAAAGAGATAGAGAGAGATAGAGAGAGATAGAGGTAGATAAAGAGAGATAGAGAGAGATATAGAGAGAAAGAGAGAGATAGAGAGAGACAGAGAGATAGAGAGATATAGAGAGATAGAGAAAGATAGAGAGAGATAGAGAGAGATAGAGAGAGATAGAGGGATAGAGAGAGATAGAAAGAAGCAGAGAGAAAATTAGTGTGATTTTTGCTTTAATCCATTCTAGATTGAAAAACAATACAGTTTGAGGAATAATAGTAATTTAAACGGAAAACAAAATACTAAATACAAAACCAAGAATAGAAAATCACGAAATAAGTAATCGTAAAGTGCTAATTTAGGGATCAAATTGAATACTAGACCACAAAATAAATCATTATAGATTGATTTAGTAAATTTTTTGTATTCACCAGGATAAAGTAGGAAAATAATTTATAAATCCAACTTGATAAAAAAGTTGGCAAGCCAAATGAACATTTTTTAATCTAATTTAAAAAATGGATTTTACATCCTGCATATTTAACGCTGAGAAATATCCCCATATATTTCTTAATATTTTGCAAGCAAGAGGCCAGAATAAACTTTATTAAAACAAATGCAATACAATCTAGTAAACTATTAATATGTGCTTTAAAATTTTAAATAATTCCAAAACAAATTCTCGGTTCGAGACATTAGTATGATCTTCCTTCCTATAGAAAAAAATCGCTAATTTATAGTTTTTGCAGCGTGTATTTTTAATTCGGGTTGCAAAAGCTCAAATTTTTTTGTTTAGAAAGTAAAGGATGGAAATATGATGCTACCGATGGTATAACTTGCATTTAAAAATTTTTCAACGTGGAGTCAAGCATTATAAGTTATGGTATATAACAGTTTAGACAAAATAAAAATGGTCTAAAAGCCAGTGTTAAGTGATTTTCTATAATCGAGCAATAATAGTCAATTTCAGGTAAATGGTATTCACTGATAAGGAATTGAAAATCCTTCTATAAATCGACAAAAAGAGATTTCGACTTAAATGTAGCATCCGCAATAAAAATACTTAATTTGAGACCTTACTAAAGCATTATAAACCACTTTAAAAGTAGTAACATCTTTAAAATCTTTGCAAGATCTAAACATAAAACCCATCATTGCGTTAGCTTTATTCAATATAAACCCATCATTACGTTAGCTTTTCGGTATGTTGAATAAAAGTTAAGCTTTCATCAAGAACAATTCCGAGGTCTTCAAACTGACATTCAAAATCAATAGGCTTTTTCTTCCTATGGAAATTCCATAGCGAACCATACATTTAAATGCTTTTGGAGTAGCAGACAGTATGGAAATAGGTCTGTAGTTTTCAATTAAAGATCGATTACCACTTTTGTGTACAAGAACGACAAATGAAATTTTCCAATAATCAGGAATATATAATCAAGGGCAAGAGATCTATAGAATAAAAGCTCCAATGGAATGTTAATGAGTGAGCGCGTTGACGTAAATTAATTGCAAGAACTAAATCTGGGCCAAGATTAGGATTTGGCTTTAGATTGGATATATACTTAAAAACTAAGTATGTTTTTAATTGAATAGCTCCTAAATTTCCAATACAACGAGCGAAATTATTGAACATCTGTAGACAGTTGATCGAGTTTGTCAAAGATAAGAAATTGGTCGAGAAAAATTTAGAAAATGAATCGGAAATTTCACTAGCACAATCTGATTCAGTCGCAATCAAATCAAAAGTCCGGAGATATCCTAAAGTTCCTCTTGTGGAAGTAATAAAGACCAAAACTGTTTTGGAACGTTCTTGATCAAGCACTAAATCAAGTAAACGCGATCGAAAATTTAAAACATTATTGATTTGTGTTAAATCTAATGACGTCATTGTGTTATAATTGGAGCAACCAAAACACTACCACCACGAGAATATGTACGATCGAACATATAAACTACATAATCTGTACTGAATCGTTAAATATATCAGAAAAAAGCCATGTTTCCGCCAATTATATCACACAATTATATCAAAATTATTTTCAATTACCCCTAAAAAAATTTTTGGTTGTGGTACGAAGACCTCTAACATTTTAATAATAAAAGTTTAATAATTTTTTTTAACTTTTAGTATTTTGGCATGACATACAAATACTGCTGGCTAATATATTTGACGTAGATATTATTGAATCGACACCGGTACCCGAAGTTTATATATATATATATATATATATATATATATATATATATATATATATATATATATATATATAAATCGTTAAACACGATTGGTATGCCACATATATTTTTATATCGACATACTTAATTCAAATCTTAGAAATCATAAAAATAAAAATAAAAAATTTAAATAGTGTCAAATGTAGAATGCCCACACATAATGCATAAATCATCCACTTTTTTCAACATAGCGTACGATCTTAAGGTTCAGCATAATAATTAACCTTGATAAAAATTATTATATAAATAATGTTACCTTTCCCATTTGATAGTTTTCTCAACTTGATAATCTCGCATCATCTTGCAAACCGCAAGCAAAAATTATTATTAATGTTACGCGAATGACATATAAAATAAAAGTCATCATCATCAATAATTTGCTGCTTTTGTATGTGAGTCATCGGTAAAAAATTGATGGTCAACAAATGTTAAGTAAAACAATTTGTTACGGGCACATAATATATATATATATATTTATATATATATATATATATATATATATATATATATATATATATATATATATATATATATATATAAAAGTTTTTTGTATGTTTTTAACTAAAACACTTGATCTTATTACTGCTCTTATCAACGACAACTGTTAATCTATCGTTGGTGGTATTCCCATAAAATCAAAGCATTTTTCAATATTTTTACTAAAAATAATAATAATAATACTGTAGAATATGTTGCTGTGATTTTATCTTGGACAGTTACCTCAATATATGTATATGCTACATACGTTCAGAGCCGGATTCACCATTGAGGGGGCCCCAGTCTGAAAATTTTATATAGGCCATTACCCATCAACCTCATCCCTCTACCTGTCACATATTTCTGGTTTTCCTTGAGAATAGAGAATTAGGAAAATGTACACAATTTTACAATAGCTACAATCAATTTAATAGTTTCCAAAACATTGGAGCAACCATTGATATTTCATAATATCACGAAAAACGCTGCAAGTGGTAAAAAATTAAGCTTACTCGATATATAAAAAATTAACCGCCATCGCTTAGTTCATGATTGAAATAAAGAACTGCAACAATTTTTAAAGAAAAATTAAATCATAGTGCGAAGTTTCAATTTCGTACTCTATTCGGGCCGTTTCCATTACGTATTCATGTACCGATTAAATTTTCTTCGCTTGCTTTTCTATTTAATCAAAGTTATCACACGCCATTGAAATAAAATTGAAAAGAGGTTCGTATATCAATATTTGCTTGTATTGGAGTGATATATTTGTTGCCTTGAATCCTGTTTTTATTGTGTGGGATATGCCACTGTATCAAATTCGATCATTATCTTGTTAAACTTTTTTTGCGTCTTAGCGTGTAGCTTGATTTTGGGAGTTTTCGTTAAATAAGTCTGTCAATCTATTTTTAACCATTTTTATCCATTAAAAATGATATTACATATCCATTAAAAAGCGCTTTAATTGCATCAACTTTACCACATAAACATGGGTTACCGTTTGCTAGGACATTTCGAATGCTAATGCTGTCAATTGGTGAGATGAACAACATGTGAGATATCGGGAGTAGAGTTTAGACAGATTGTAAAACATACCTGACGAATTGTTTCAAAATGTCACGTTGAGCTGCCAGATCCATTTCTGTCATGTTTTTCAATATGACTTAATAGAAAGGATCAAATTTTGCAATCATTTCGAGGATACCTAAGAAATAACTCGTTTAAGGACATAACTTCAATAATTTTTTCTATTCCTTATTGTTTAATATTTTCACAGTCGATCCTGCCACTATTCCTAGACATTGTACTTTAGTCATAAAGACTTTTTTTATGATTTTCGCTTTTTTCATGTGCTCTAGTTATAATCTGACAGTCTTCCCAATCATAAAACCCATTAATAAAGGTTGATTCTTTTTTACCAAAAAGTTTAGATGGTTCGCAAAATATATTCCCAGTAGATTGCAAATTTACAAGTCATTTTCTAGAATCTTTTTCACCATTGCTATTTTCATTTCAAAAATACTTACTGGCAGATATCTAAATTAAGTGCGCTATGTTCACAAGGATTGGAAATAATTTCAGTTTAAATTTTGATTGATCGGCCTTTGGTTGCTGACGTAATTCTTTACTTATAGTTACCTTATTGGCTGGATCATCTCTAATCAAAGTGCAGGATTTTTAGATCCTGTAATATCAGAACTACATGTATGAGAATTTTATTTTAGTGGTTGTGTTTTAATTGGCAACAAAAACAACGGAAAACAGTGGGAGAAAAACAATGAGTAGTTGCGGTTAGTTCTTTTATTTATTACTTTAAAGGAGCACTAGGTAACAATGCTTTGATAAACAAGTTAGCAAGTTAATTAATCTGAACTTACTGCAGCGTTTAAGTTATGCAACGATAAAGGGTACTGTGGAGAAAGCAATAAGTTCGGCAACACACATTTCTTCATGGGAAGATTTAAAAGTATATCTTAATGCAGAGTTTTCTAGAAAAGTTTCAAGTGCTGATGTGACAACGCATAGCTAACAACGCCAGCTATTACAACGCAAAAAGCGGCGAGGGGAGTTTTTAGGGGACTATTTATAAGAAATGCGACTCGAATCGATTGGGGATGTGGATGATTGCTCAATAATCAGCTATATAATCGATGGCATAGACGATGCACCAACAAACAAAATTTTGCTGTATGATGTTTCATCAAAGACAGAGTTTCGAGAGAAATTATTTATTTATAAAAGTTTAAAATTGAAGCAAACAAAACCGTCCATTTCCAGTGACGATAGTGATCCAATGACCCAAAACCCTTAAATACGTCAACGTTGTTTCAATTGTGGAAAAGCTGAACATTACTCAAAAAACTGTTATAAAAAGAATGATGGACCACGATATTTTAAATGTCAGCAATTTGGGCATAAAGCACCAGAATGTACAAAGAATAGTGATAATTATAGTAATTAGAAACGGCTAGAGACGAGGACGACGAATGATAACTCGTGTTTAGTAAATGTAGGGGAAAGTTTGAATTGTTGCACAGTATAGTCTTCAATAATAAAAAAATAGAAGCAGTAATTGACACCAGAAGTGATTTTACGATCATTACAAAGGACGAATTGAAGAAACTTGGTTTGGAGTATAATGGCTGCGACACTGAGATACTAAGCGGTTTTGGAAAGTCAAAAGTAAAGCCTTTACGTACCTTTAACTCTGGTTTAAAAATTGAAGGAGAAATGTTTCAAGCAACGATTAAGGTATATTGATGATATACGGTTATTGATGATCTGATCATTCAGCTGCACTCTTCAAAGTGTTTTACGACACTAGGTTTGACGAATGGGTTGTTCCATGTTCCAGTAGATGAACATATTAGAAAATATACAGCCTTTGTTACACCTGCAGAACACTATGAGTTTTGCAGGGTCCCGTTCTTTGTGTTTCACCACTTAATATGTAAATCTTATATTTAAAGATTTAAGTTCAGCTGGTGATATTTTGGTATATATGGATATATGGATAATCCTCTCGTCAATAAATGTAAAACAGAACTTGAATATCTTAAAATTGGTGTGGGATCCGTCAAGTGGTTTTGGAATAAATTTTAAACGGAGAAAACGCCGATTTTTGTATACTTTCTGTCGAATATTTGGGCTATAAAATTAAAGATGGCGAAATAAAACCGTCAGAATCCAAAACAAAAGCAGTTGCTAAGTTTCGTGAGACAGATTCGGTTAAAAACGTCCAGGCATTTCTAGGTTTAACTGGATACTTTCGAAAATTCATCACAGATTATGCCTTACTAGCCAGACCCTTCACCAAATTATTAAAAAATAATGCATTTGATGAAAAGCACGCATTTGATGAAAAGCAACGTGATGCGTTTTGTGATTTAAAGAGGCTCTTAATATCAGATCCCCTTCTAAAAATGTGTAAGCCAGAAGCTGAAAGTGAGTTACACAGGGATGCAAGTAAGGCTATTGGGGAACTTTGGTCCAGAAAGATTGTGTAGAATTTTGGTTCTAGAAAACGGAAAGATGACAAAGCAGTAATTAATACTAATGAAGAAAACTACAGGCACAATAGAATAAAATGCATTAACTTCTTGTTTTCGATCACTTCAATAGTTTTAAACTATCCCCTCCAAGGTTAACGTAAACTTAACAGGATATCACTCCATTGATTGCTTTATATATATTCAATATATGTGTAGCGTTTCGATTCATTCTATTAACTCCTTTTCGGTTATCAAAGCTTGTGTTGTAAAAATGTCAATCTTCTTCCGAAACGAGCACAGCAATGAATAAGGAATGCACTTTGTATAAATATTTGTATTGTTCATTGAGCACACAGAAAAATATGGGTATAAAAAACTAACCATAGAGCAACTGCAAGCATACGTAGAAGAGCAGTGGTAGCAGTTCTAACACAAAAGCAACTAGTTCTAACCGGAATTTTTCCGTGACACTCAGTATCAATCTACAAAGACTTAATGTAGCTGCAATTTTTTTCAAGGCACCACAATCATTATGTACACAGAGTCCTGTCATTTGATTTAATATTTTGGAGCAGTCATTTTAATTGTTGCAGATAACCACGGAAGGGACAAGATATACACACGCTATCTCAGCTTTAGACTCCAGGCATCATGACATATCCGCGGATTTGATATTCCGTGATGAAGGCAACACGCCATACACCATTTTTAAGGAAGAAGTGACTCGAGTGTTGGGTGAGTCAGTAGGGTCCAAGCTAAATAACATTCTCCGCGGAGATTAACTTTAGGCAACCAAAAACCATCACAGTTACTAAACAAATTAAGGCTAAATGAAGGTCGGGCGTTTGATAAAAATGCAATTAGACAACTCTGGATGAAACGGTTACCATCTCAAGTATAAATGATTCTGACCCCCTTTGAGTGATTTTCCCTTAAACCCATTAGCCACACGAGTTTATTATTTATTAAAAATATTAGTCCAATCAAATCCAAATCAAATTAACAAAATTACGGTTGGTGCAACATCAACTAACACCGATAACAATTTTGGATCTTCCTCTTCAAAACCGGAAATTGAACAAAATTTAAACAAGTTTTAAAAGTTCAAAATCACAAGATCTCCAACCAAACCATCACATAGAAATTATAATCGATCTCGATCTTCGGCGCATAGAAAAATAAATCCGAAATATGATCAGTGCTACTATCACTTTCGATTTGGTACCATTGCTCAAAAATGCGTAGCGTTGACAACAACCTCTAAACTATTTACTGCAAACGGAACACAGGTTAACACTTTCAGCACCAAAATCCTAAAATTAGATTTGGATCTTCGTATATAGGGAGTATCGTTTGGAGTTCGTTATAACCGACGTGTCCACACCAATGGTTTGGTCCTTTTTTAAACACACTGGATTGTTGCATTAACCTCTCTTCATACCAAAGGTGCTATTTCATCAAATTCCCACCAAGCCTTATCAATTTTGGACAAGTCACTTTTACCTTTCAAAATTCTAAATTTACTCACTAAATTTTCGGAAATCACCAATAGTGGTTTAGGTGCTAGAGACATCAAGGATAATGTCACCGATTGGAGACCAATACAGCCAATATCTTGCATAACACGGAGACTTACACCCGAAAAATTGTAGATAGCAAAGGACGAATTTGAGCTTATGATGTCACAAGGTATATGCCGTCCCACATCCCTCTCTTACGACTTATCTTCTTCCTTAAAACTACACTGAAAGCAACCGCAAATCTCACTAACAACCAAAGCAAAAAACGTAAAAACACTTGTTAAAAAAGAATGTTTAGCAAGTTTTTGAAGTTTGGCTCCAATTTTCTTTTATCGATACGTTTTGAAGGGCAAATACTAATAGTATAGCTAATTCAATTGCATAATACCATAATATTGATTTAAGTCAAACCCTTTAGTTCGGACTAATGGTGTCAAGGTACGAATAATTGATATTTTATAAAACGGCAGCAATAATGCACCGCATTTACAATTAAAATTAATCGAAAACTGGCCGGACTATAATTAAAACGTCAAAACCATAAAAAATAAAACCGTATACAGCTAACTTGTTTTACATAATCCATTATCAATTACAGAAATCTATCTCGCATTCAATACACCAAACTTAGTTACAATAAATTATAGTTCCCATATCAAAAGGGCGAGGTCATTACCTAATGTTATATAAAAAGGTTTAGTTAAAATTAGTTAACATTTTTGACCTTTAATTAAATTTATGTCAAAACTTTATGATATTTTCTCAATAAAAATGTCATGTTGCCCCAGACAAGTGTGTGAAATTATGTGAAATTATACGAAACAATAAAAGGTTTTGAACTTGAAGACACTTTGCGGTTTTTTTTAAATCATCGCAACCACCGCAATAAAGTGCAATGAATCACATTTTCTTAATCCGCTTTTGGGTTAGAATGTATAGTTTTAAGCTATGTATGTGTGAAAACAAGTTTTATGCTTACTCAGCATACACAAATAGTTGATTAATTTGCAAGTTAATTTGGTGAGAGATTTGCACAGTTTAATTCGTTGAACCATGCTGCTGTATAATCAAATAATTTATAAATAGCTTTAATATAATCAAAATGTATATGTATTTAACTTACCACAAATGTGGAGAAGAAATGATGTCTTTGGAATTCTTAATGTATTGGTTTTCCTTCAAATTTTTATTTATTTATTTACTATAATTCACTGTTCACTTTATTTATTTATTTTATTAATTTTTCGACAAAGTGTAGCACTTAAGACACATCAACATGTGGGTAAATCACGATTCAAATTGAAACTTCTACGTTGAATCCATATATCGATTCATTATCATATTGAAATGAAGTGTATCGTGCTAATTAGCTGAAATGAAAGAAATGAAAATAGAAAGCGTGAAAATGTTGCGTTTATAATATACATAGACGTGATGATTGAAATGAAATTTATTTTAATATATTTGGTTTTGGGTGAGTTAACAATTCATGTGTGTGTTCAACGTCCATTCAAATTTTATTTTGTTTTAAATAAGTTTCGGTAATGGGATAAACCCAACCTTGGGTAATCCATCTATAACAATTTTAAATGGTAGTGAATCTTCATCTTGACAACTCGCAACGAGAATTATATGTTCATCACTAAAATGTTCATTGGGATACGTCCATTGGATACGAGGTAAAACAAAAAAGGTTCAACCAGGATGATTAATGTTCTATCGTGTTTTGGACTATTGGCCACTGTTTGAGACGAATGTGCCATACGATTACTTTAAAATGTACTTATCGATATTATTGCAATGATTGCACAAACAATTCAGCAAATGGTTGAGCACAAATGGTGTTTTATTTTTAGGCTAGGATGCATCCTAATTCTGTAATAATCACATTGCGATATTCAGGATATCCCATTATTACAGCTGATGAATTTAAGGTATTTAGAGCATCCATATAATGTAATTCAATCAAGTTTTTTTCACACAAAACAACTCATATTCAAACAACTTTAAGTAAAGAAAGACACCCATTTGAGGAAGCCCTCGCACTCATTATCATGAAAGTAAAAGAGACTTATTAAAATTTCTCATGTTAATTGGTATAATGCAATTGGTTAAGTTGATGTTAATAACGATACTCTAATTATTGTAAAGACAGACGATTTCCAATGAGAAGGAAAATAATTAACCTGTAATGATTCTTGTAGCAACCGTTTTGGCAATTTTACAGATGAAGCAAATATTCTTGAGAACTTCACCACACTATTCCTTGATTATCAGAAGAGGCTGTAATATAGTCCTGGACTCCACCAATGAATATTTACTTGTTATTTGAGATTGGCAAATAGAATACTCGTAGTGTGTTTGTCGATTCCTCGGCGATCTTTGGAATTAAACATTCCACAAACGACATTACACCGTATTTTGCATAAAGACTTAGGTTTTAAGGCTTTTAAAGTTCAGTTAACACAAGAATTCAAGCCGGTTGATCACCATAAATGTCGTATCTTTGCTGATTGGGTCCTTTAAATGCCTCAAAGTGATCCGGATTTTCATCGAAAAATCATCTTCAATGATGATCCATTTTCACCTCGGAGTCTGCGTTAATAGGCAGAATTGTGGCATTTGGGGCTCAAAAAATCCTAAAATGATTTTTGAAAAGCCTCACCATTCTCAACGTGTCACTGGTTGGTGCGGTTTTTGGGCTGGCGGTGTGATTGAGCCTTACTTTGTCGAAAATGAAGCTGGTGCAACTGTTACCGTGAATGGATTGCGCTTCCGAGGCATGATTAATGACTTTTTATGGCCGGAATTGGGGAAATTGATGTGGACGACGTTTATTTTCAGCAAGACGGTGCTACGTGCCACACAAGTAACGAAAAAATCGCAATTTTGCAAGAAAAGTTTCCTAACCGTGTTATTTCTCGAAGAGGTGAGCACCATTGGTCACCGAAATCTTGTGATTTAATACCGACAGACTTTTGTCTTTGGGGATACGTGAAAGATAAGGTCTATGCTAATACTCCACAGTTGATTCAAGATCTTAAAGATGGAAGTCGTGTTAGTAACGAAGTAAAAAGAATAATAGGTAATTACCACCCTACCAACAAATCAAAAAAAATCTAATGTTAAATTGAAATTCACCCTAAAAGATAAAAAGCCCATAGCGCAGAATTTCAGAAGACTACCTTCGATAGAACTTGTTATTACCCGCAAGCAAGTTAGTGAAAGTTTTAATGATGGTTTTATACAACCGAATTCATCTAAATATGAGTCCAGTGGTGTTAACCAACAAAACAGATGGATTAAAGAGGCTCTGCATAGACTATCGGAGGTTAAATGATGTTGTTGTGAAAGAGAGATATCCGTTCTCTCTGATCGAAGATGAGATCATTAAACTCCAGGATGTCATGCATTTCACAACGTTTGACTTGCGTAACTGATTCTTTCATGTGTCTATTGCTAAAGATTCATCATTCCGTTTGGTTCCGTTTGGGCTATGCAACAGTCCAGCTGTTTTCATACAATTCATAGTCAATATTTTTCGGGATCTATGCACTAACGGAGTTGTGTGCGTTTATTTAGACGATTTAATTGTACCTGGTAAGACTATTAAAGAGGCTTTGGAGAAGTTAACAGAAGTTTTGAAAGTGTCAGAGGAAAATGGACTGCACATAAAATGGAGTTAATGTCAATTTCTTCGATTATCAGTCGAATACCTCGGCTATCAAGTGGCTGGTGGCACAATTAAACCATCGGAGGCAAAGACGCAGGCGATTCGAAAATTCAGTGTTCCAAAAAATTAAAAAAAAATACAAAGTTTTCTGGGACTAACCGGCTATTTCCGTAAATTTGTGGAAGGCTATGGCATTGTAAGGCCTTTAGCAAATTTACTATCGAAAAGTGTCGAATTTCACTTTGGTTCAGAACAGATGACAGCATTTGAGAAAATCAAAGAAGTATTAGTCAATCGTATGGAAGCGGAAACAGAACTCCATACTGATGCTGATAAGTTTGGTCTCGGTGCTATACTTCTTCAAAAATCGATTGATGATAAGCAATCCCATCCAGTTTACAACTTCTCCAAAAAACAGCATCTTGTCAAGAACGATATTGTGGTTACAAGTTAGGGGTCTTAGCGATTGTGACAGCGCTAAAAAATTGCAGGGTGTATTTGCTGAGTCTAAATTTCAAAATTGTCACGGATTGTGCAGCGTTCAAAAGAACAATAGAGCGCAGAGAATTGAATTTAATTACGTGATAGAACATTGTGCTGGAGGCCATGCAGCTGCTCTAAGTCGGGAACCAATCGTAATACTTGTTGAAAATAACGTGTTGAATAGGAAGAATGTGGACCAAAAAGATGATTACGAACTAAAAACAATTTTGAAACTGCTCGTGGGCGGGTGGATCGGCAGTTCTATATCTCCAAATTGGTTCAGAAGATCAAAACGTGCATAATGAATTGTATTAAATATATCATGATGGAACACAAATCGGAGCGACAAGAGGGATTATTGAATCCATTGCCTAAAGGTGATCACCACTGGTCACTGTTCCAAATGTTCAAAAGGTTCCAGAAGGAAATGAGCGGACATTCAACAGGCGTCGGAAAAAACCAAACAAATATATGATCGGCGACTTGATGATGATTAAGCAAATTCAATTCAGTGGAGGCAAAAAGATTTAAGCTAAATTTCTTGGTACCTAAGATATAGTAAAGGAGAATGGAAAAGACCGATACGACGTTATGAAGATTGGTCACACAGAGGGTCTTATATTGACTTCTACTAGTGCCGAGAATAGAATATGTAACCTTATTATTTTGGATAGTCCAAGGATGATTATAAAGACGAATCTGAAGATGATGTTGATGCAGTTTACGAGGAGAAAAAACAATCCGATGTCTTCCGGGCCGAATAACATTGCAGGATGGCCATGTAGAAAGAGAAGAGCGCAACGAATAAAAATATATGTTTGTATTTTAGCAACAGTTTCACGCGTAAATTATTTTTTAATTATTGTAATTATAGCAGCAGAACTCTACATATATATATATATATATATATATATATATATATATATATATATATATATATATATATATAAATATATATATATATATATATATATATATATATATACATATATATATATATATATATATATATATATATATATATATATATATATATATATATATATATATATATATATATAAAGGGTGTTTTTTATAGATTCACAACTTTGAGTTGGCGACACTTCTTTATTTAACAACCCATTTAACAGCTGATAGATGCTTTTTGTTTACATAGCGTGCGCTACAATTGATTTACTCAAATAAACTTTTGACGAAAGAATAATTTCGCGTACTTAATGGTACTTTATTTGAAAAAATAAATTCATATTTTTCAAAAAAAGTTTTCAGAAAAGATTTATTTTCAAATGACAGAAAAGTTAGTCAAAAATGATGGACCAGAAATCTAAAAATATTTTTGAGTAACCTCTGGTGCCAATAATGTTAGTAATGTAGTTTGGCATGCATATGTAGGTCGATCTGCTGACGGTTTCTTGATTATTTAATATCTATTTTTTTAAATAAAGCATTTGATGGTCCACGCTTTATTATTACCTTTTCTGCTTAAAACAACCATCGACATAATCAAAATTTTGAAATACGATTTTACGACTGCCTATATAACGTATAATTGAATTTTAATTTTAAATACTTTAATTATATAGTCCATGACTAATGAATCCAATTAGATAGAATTTAACTATTTGAATTATAGCCAATATACGATCTCGCTTAATACTATTAAATAAAAAAAAAAAAAAAATTCGATGGTTATATAATATTATGCGTGCAAATTGAAAAATTAACTCACTAAAACAATTTTTGAGTATGGAATCGATTATAATTTAAATTTAAAATTTAATTATAATTTAAATATTGAGTATGGTATTCTCAACCAATATATTGCAATTTAGGTTAAACCGATTATATAAAATGCACACCAGCATCTAATTATTTTATTTTTATTATTTATATTCACGGCTATCAACTTATTTCTAAATAGTAAATACACGTTTCGTATATTATGAATAATAAAACGCGCATCAAAATTCCGCGACTAAACGTACGAGTTTATATTTATGTACATTTTTATAAAGTCGAACAACAATATCAACATAGACTAAGTATATATATATGATGATGGATACTTTCACTTAAATAATTACGAACAAAGTACTTGGTGCGTACATTTCTCTTTTCGAGTTTTTAAGATGAAACTGATCGCAGTTTTACCGCGCATCGTATTATACCTTTTAGTTGAATGATCATTCATATTCATAAATTGAAAAGAAATTTTTTATTTTATCTGTATCTACGACTCTTCATATGATCATGAATAAACAGTAGAATTATGATTAGATCTGATAATGATTATGATTAGTATGCGTTCATCATGCTGCATAATATATAAGAGGCTACTCAATAATTATTGGTAATGCAATTATTGTTATCAATCGTAGACATTCTCATTAATAAATCGAAATTTTTCTTTCTCGTTTTCATTTATATAAAAATGATTATCAGTTTTCACTTACTACACAGTGTGGCGGTGTACTACAAAGAAAATCAGTTATTGTTTGTTAAAAGTTGTACGTCATAATGAAGAGTTGGTTTTTGACTAATATTTGTGTGGGTATAAAAAACTGTCTAGGATATCGATTTCGGACTAGCTATTTTCATTGTTCTAGATAATCACGCAGGAGAAAATATTTTTTGTAACAATATCACACTTAGAAATAATTCCTTGCTATTGCAATGGTTAAGTACTCTTCCATTCAATGACCTAGAGAGTTATCCTTCTACGATCTGCACAAAAATTACTACCAGTAAAAGATACACATCTACTAGTAAAAGTGCTGAAGGGAAATTCCTGGTTGCTGCAATTACTGTTGAAAATCGAAAAATAAACATACAATTAAAAGTAATATTTGTTCTAGATTTGTATGTAGTGCTAGCAGCGCTTGTCCTCAATAGTTCTGTTTTAATTTTTTTATTGATAAAATCAAAAATAAAAAAGGTATATTTTTACACTATTTCTCACTATTATTTTATAAATGAACCTTTTTAACCTTGAGAAACTTTAGAATTATTTATTTTTAGGGATGGATTGGTTAAACGTGTGCTCACCACCAAAGTCATAACTAAAGAATCAATTCGGTAATTTTATAAATCGGTTCGAATTTTTTAAAATAAATTAATCAAATTATTTTTAGTAACGACGAGGTGATCAGAATCACTCATCAAATTCGGCCCACCAAATTTGGTTATTCAATTTTTAATTTAAATGTGGGCTTAATTCACTTAATTATGTTCCTTTATTTTCTTTTTTAATGTTTTGTTAAAACATGTTGTCAAAAATGGACTCTTAAATTTATTTAAATTAGAATTCCGATAACTACCTCTCAGTTTTGATCTTGAATTAGTCTTTCCAGGCTCTGTTAGCGTTTTATTACCTAAATTGACTATATTAATTTAATTTATTTTTAGTCACAATCCCACCAATATCACCAGTTGTTACGTTTAGTTAATCTTAGTAGACACTGTATTCCTGCTGAACTTTGCAAATTAATTTTTTAAAATTATTACTGGAGATAGGTTAACTCCCACAGATCTAAGTAGACAAGATTTATCGTCGCCAAAACTTGGGCATTTAAAAAACCTATCCTGTATATTCTTAAATTTACCTTGCACTCAAGGTAGTGATAGAACCATCGTGCTGAAACTTATATAAATAAGCGCAAAATCAACCATGTAGTTAGGAACAGACTAAATTATTAATCTACCTCTATCTCTTATTTGTTTATTTATTCATCAATTCCTTAAATTTTTCTATCACTGTTGTTAAACTTTGACAATTTTTGTACGGGTTATAATACGGTTTTCCTTCTTGTTCTCATTACTACGGATGCAAAAGATATAGTAAAATGCCCCTTAGAAAATAAGTCAAATATTCCATGTTAATCACATACATTAAATTTAACTGCCGCTGATTGATTTATTGATGACACTGTGAGACCATGCGCTTGCCAAGTTTTTCGGTTAATGACGATCCTATTTACACAGCTTTTTTACAATTATCAAACGGTAGGATAGGTGGGATTTAATATATTTATATTTATATGAAACGACTCGGTTTCAAACACCTCATGATCATTACGGCACAGTTCTATTCTTATTTTTTGGTGTAAAGAAAGGAAACGGATGTCAATAATGACAGAATTGGTCTCCCGGTAGCTAATATTTTAACTACTGTTAGCATAAAACAATCACAATTTTATTGAACTGCTCTGCATTCTGTTTTCTGTATTCTGTCATCTCTTATCAGTAACTCCAGTGGGCCACCATTCAGCTGTAATCTACAAAATAATTCCCTAAAAACAAAATCTATTATCGGGTTAATTTATCTAAGCGCTAATAAATTGGATTAGTTTAAACGATTTTAAACTACCTTTGAATTTACCGTTTTATGACCAATACGTTATATAACTGCCAAAAATCAAATTCATATAGACTTTGTTTGCCACAAAATTTTAAATTCAAAATAAATTAGATTATAAAAATATTTATTAATTAATACCAATTAATTGAATTAACCGTTTTATGACCAATACTTTATGTAATCTCCGAACATCTAATTAATATATACTTTATTTGAAACACAACTTTAAAATTTATACAAATTAGATTTTAAAAAAATTGATTAAAAATTACAAATCAGTTGAATTAACAGTTTTATGACCAATACGTCATGTAATTCTAATTTAACTATACTTTATTTGACACTAAATTTTAAATTTATTATAAATTGATTTTAGGAAAATTGATTCAAAATTACAAATCACTTGAATTTACCGTTTTATGACAAATACGTCATGTAATCGCCGAAAATCTAATTTATATACACTTTGTTTTACACAAAATTTTAAAATTAATATAAGTTAATTAATTAAATTAATTAAATTAAAATTAATTTAAATTAAATTTTAAAAAAATTGATCAAACATTTTAAATCTTTTGAATTTACCGTTTTATGACCAATACGTTTTACAATCGCCAAAATCTAATTTATATACACTTTATTTGACACAAAACTTTAAAATTAATATAAATTAAATTTAAAAAAAATTATTAAACATTACAAATCAATTGAATTAACCGTTTAATGACAAATACGTCATGTAATGCCAAGATTTTAATTTATATACCCTTTATTTGACACTAAATTTTAAATTTAATATAAATTGGATTTTAAGAAAACTGATTAAAAATTACAAATCAATTGAGTTTACCGTTTTATGACAAATACGTCTTGTAATCGTCGAAAATCTAATTTATATACACTTTGTTTTACACAAAATTTTAAAATTAATATAAATTATACTTAAAAAAGATGATTAAAGATTACAAATCAATTCATTATTTCGAACTTCTATAATTGACAATGAGATGACAAACCTTTTCCAAGTTATTCAAGAGTTATATAATTTTTAGTGCTTCACCCTCTTCGATGAAAAAGGAAAAATTATAAAGTAAAAAATATTTGAACAACGATCATCCTGATCAATATAGACAAAGTTAAAATTGCCTATACACGGTAATACTAATTAATTTATTAAAAAAAATTAAATGGGAGGACTATCGATAGAAAACCACAATTATGGGCATTTTTGCTGAAATGTATCGAAAAACATTAGCTTAACAGTTGAGTTATTGGAAGCGACTTTATTAAAGCCTAAATATTTTTGAAATGATTAATCCTCAAAACGAGTTTTTAAAGACATATTTAAAAGATATCTAGGTAACTTGCTTACACAATTTGAAAACATTTTCTTGTGAATTCCCAAAAAACAATTGAAGAGATTTTCAAATTAAAGCACCAAAAATGGTTATTGGCCGATTTAAATTGTTTAATTAGTTAGCGAAATTAATTTCTAGAAGTTCAAATCAATATAATGTAGGTAAACTTTTAGAAGTTTTTCGAAAAACCTAGATTAAATCCTCTTCAACGATATAATCTACAATATTTGAGCAACAACTAATATACCATCGGCAACTCACATATATTTCCTGTTACGATCAATTTATAATTAAAACAACAAAATTATATATAATCTTGACCTAATTTTACTAATCAAATTACATTTATAATTGAATTTTCAGAATTTATTTTTATTTACAAAGTCACGTAAAGTATATTTGTTCAAATGACGCAAAAAATTATAAAAAAAAATTGAATACCTAAGAATTTATTTATAATGTATTAAGAAGCACCGTTATAATGTATTTACCTTACCTATATAAAGATTGTGGACAAACAAAACAAAGATCTTTACTTAAAGGTAGTTTTAAAATTGGATTTATTGATCAAAAGTGGCAATGACACAAACAAAATCGAGTATCTATCGAGTGCCATCTATAATAAGCTACTTTAGTTAACTGTACACATAACTTTTGTGTTATATAATCAAAAGAAATTTCTGTATTTTTATTGATTAATCTTATAATCAAGTTTAACGAAATTACAATAAGCACACATCATTCATCTCTATATATATTATGATCTATACAAAAAATAATAATTTGATCAGAGATGTAAAAATAACAAAAAAAATTTCAAGACTTTGAGATTATATCATCTTTAAAATAAGAAACGTTATGAACTGAGTTGAACCCGATGGTGGATTTTATTTTATTTTATTTATTGGTTGAATACATGTTGCATATACACGATGATAAGTGATATGTGTCTATTTGCCATTAGATTTATTTACATTTTGATTTTGAATTGAAATTGGTAAAGATAATATTAATAACTTATGTGGTAACGCCTTTATAAAATAACATCTTGCAATTTGATTTAAGAATTAGCTGTGTATGTTGGTCGAAGTATTGCGTTACATGTGACCAAATATATAAATAATATTACGTAAGACTGATGAGATTATAAAATATGGGTGTTTCATTACAAACTAATGGTTGGAGCTGTTATAAGTGATAGTTTTCACCATCAAAATAAATTTGAGCTAAAAATTTGAAAGCTAATTTTGAAAGTTTATTTAAATATGTGACTGAAACCCAAAAAACTTTAAAAATATTTCACTAAACTAAAATATTGTCTGTGGAGCATATTTGATAACTACTAAAAAAAAAGAATAATCAAACAAATTAAGAAATTTCTCCGAGTTAACTTTTAAACCGGTATCATCCAAAAATACCATTCACAATAGTAATGCTACCAACTGCTGTGTATTGTAAATTGCATATGGGTGGCAGTATAAGTTCTAATGTAAAATGTAATATGAGTAGTTTTTAGACTAATTTTGTTTTGTAAAAGTAATATTTTTGACTGAAAGACTAAGATAATGCAAAGGCTTTACGCTTTTAACCCTTAATAATTGTGACCTCTTCGGAAAAGAGATGATTAAATTAACCTCAGTATTTTCTGACATTTAGCGTTGGTTAAGCGATTAATTTTCGATTGCAAAATGTTCTTCGTTCTTCCATAAACCAATTAATAAATTTATTCCAGATCCAGGGAAATTTTGAATTTCTATAAATGCTACTTTTTTTATTTTGCAATAAATTCTCAATTTTCTAATATCTTTGGCATTACGAATTCATTTTTTGGAACAACATAAATAAAACAAAACTGTGCGAGTTATTAAAATATTAAATTTTATGCTACAAATTATTTAAATTTTTTTTTAATTTACATTTTTTTTTTCGAAATTCTTTACTGATTAGAATCTTGAGAGAGAACTGAATAAAACTGCTGGCACTCTGACAACAGTATTAGCAAATCACATAAACTTTTTCTAAGTTCCAAGTTACAAAATTTGAATTTAAAATTTTATTTTTTCTAATCTGAATTTATAGTCAAAAATTTGAATTTATAGTTTTTATCAGGTACCATTTAATTTAAAAAAAAAAAAAATAATATTCTATTTTTAAAAGTTCAAAATAACTTTGAATCTATTAAAATTTTGAATATTTTACGAAATTCTCATATTTCTATTATTTAAAAATGTCAAAAAGTCTTACTGAATATAAACTGCGCACTTTGAAAAACAAACAAATATGGGCTAAATTTTTTAAAACTACTAATTTTCAAATTTTCAAATTTACAAATTTACAAATTTAATAAGGTATTTTATTTTTAAACTTGTTTTTGTTTGACCTTTAGTATTTTCCGAATATTGCAGAGAATAAATTTGCTCTTAAAATTATTTTCCTAATAAACAAATTACATTTAAAATTTGCAAATTTTATAAATATTTTAAGATTCTATAAAATTTATTATTTTGACATAAATTTTTTCAAAAAAAAATTTAATGTGCTATTTAATTTACCCGTGCAAATTTCCTAAATTTTACTTATTTAATTTTAGAATTTTATACAAAATTTTTAAATATCAATTGTTTTTACATTTAGCATTTGCCTCCAAAGTTTATAGATTAATTTTTAGAAGTAATCTAATTTTTAGTGACCTGCCATGGGAAATTTAGCCTTGGGAAATTTTTAAATTTATTAATGTTAAAGTACAAAAAGTATACACCTAACTTAAGTTTTAGCAGCCAGTAAGTTTTTCTGTCTTAAAATTTAAGTGAAAAAAGAAATTTAAATTTGACTTGGAATAAAAATACGAATTTTAATTCTAAAAATTAAAAATTAAAACTAAAATTTTGCTATTTCAGAGAAATTATTATTTTTTATTTGATCAAATTAATTATTAGTTTGAAAAATTTTCTAAAATTTTTTTTACAAAATGTAAATTTTCCAATTTTCTGCAGTAAACTATTAAATTTATAATTTTTGTGTGCGTCGTATTCGATTTTTGATCTAAACCAATTAATAAGTAACTTATTTCGTATGATTTCCAAATTGATACTCTGCCTATCCCTGAAAATATTTTGACCACAGTTTGGTGGTCTGAAAACTTCCATAAATCGAACAATTGCAATCGAGTTGGAGCCATATAGAAATATTTCAAAATTTGAATATAAAAAACTTTTAACAGTTTGAAAGCTCATGTGTAGTTTGCCAAATAAATGTCGCCAACTTATAGTTTTCGCAAGGTTTATCTAGATATTTCAAAATTTCACATTGCATCTTCCAGTTGTACTATATATATATTAGTAGCATAAAAAAGCTAAGACCACGAATATATTTTAAATGTTCAACAAAATTAGGCTTAACAATAAGCTAACCATTACATACTTTGCAATTATCTAACGTCGAGACGAGAGGTTTAAATTTTGATTGATTTAAAAATTATTTAAAAAACCGACGACAAAACGTTGAATTAGATGATACATACAGTGAATCACAATATTTAAACAGTGGGGTTCCCCATCGCCTCATGTTTATGCCAACATTCATTCCAGTTTTTTTATATTTGTATGCAGTTCTGACGTGATTTTTAAAAATTTTTAATGCCTGATATTTTACTGAAGCCTTACTTTTTTCTACAAAATTAGGTTGCTTCGCCTAAAATAACTATTACATCAAAATTCAAACGTGAAATAAGATTTAAATGTGAAATATTTTGATTCACTTTATAAAATAAATATTGGGTTGGGTAACCCAGTAGATGGTAACTTAAATCCAATCAAAACTCCCTAAACTAAAATTTTAAAATATTTATCATAAAATGAATGTCAATTATAGAACCAACCGTGTAGGGGTTCAACTAGTTCCGCCATCAGGCACCTCTCGATAAAGCACCTCCGGTAAAGATACTGGAGAAATGAAATATTCGGATGGACTAAAAACTGCCATATGGACTCCAAATTAGGCGACATAATGTTTAACTAATGGTAACTGTTACTTTAGTGCAACTCGTGAGAATAAAAATGAACGTATACACAATTTAAACCAATCTTGAAAGTGGCTAGGTCCTCTCCACAAACCTCAGTTGTAACCATTTTTACAGTTTAAAAATAAAAATTCAGTTCTGATCCTGACACAATATATAGAACTTTAAAAACGTAGCTTAATTTAGAGAAACCGAGTAGTATACATTCGAAAAACCCCAATAAAGGTCAGGGCAAGGGGCTTACATCAAACTTGTACCAAATAGGATATAACGGAAGATCTTAAACGACAGGGGCTACACCCAAAGAATATAGCAAATATTTAAAAAAAAGTGAAAGTCAAAGAAGATACTGAAATTAAAGTTATTAAAAGAGTTCTTACCTAATTTATGCTTGATTTCAGTAGAAAAGGAAACATTGACGCCATCTTGAATATAAGAGCTATCTTAAATATGAGAGTTCAAATAGAGGTACTTAGAAAGACCACTGGACTAATATTGCAATGCCAAGGCCATAATCTTACTCATAAATATTGCAACAGAGAGCCGAGACTTGTAAAAAGCCCTGGAAGATACTTTGTTCAGCGATAAATAATGGCTAGGTAATAAATAATGGCTAGGTATGCTAGCACAGTTAGTTTAAGTTAAGTTAGGTCAAGGTGGCCATCTTAAAGGACGTGGCATAAACGCAAGCAATTGATATCCCTGACACTCATCCTACTGAGGTCTGATAGATAACACGGGAGGCGAGCTCCCAAAAACTCGTCCACCCATTCCTATGTGGAGGGAATAACAGTCAGAAATTTAACTACGAGGTATGATGTTCGGGTGGTATAGTCAATGGCTTTAAAGAAAACCTTATACATTAGAATAGATGAGTGCCCTTTAAAGCTACAGGTTCTCAGAGAAATGGATTTAAGCCTGTAACAGCTGTACACGCAGCCATTTGTTTAGTTAACACTTTAAGAAGGACTAGATGTCCTTCTTAAAGTGTTAACTAAACAAATGGAATAATGACATATGGGCCTGCAATAAAACTGGAATTCGGACCGGAAATAAGAAGGTATTCAATGTCCCTTTAATTTATTGTCTTCTAAGACATAATCTAAAAAGCGAGGATTTTAACAAGTTATTGGTACATCTAGGGTTTAATTGATGACTTTAATACAAAAAAATGATTTCATGGGGTCAAATTAACAATTTGACCTAACAACACAATCAAAACTTCAACTCTCATTGTTTTCTACATTAAAGAAGGTAGAACCAAAAAGCTTAGCTGTCAGTATGATTATTAGTTCAACGATTACTACGAAATAACATCCACATAAACAAGCAAACATTTAAAACAAATGGAAACTATTTAAGAAATTGGTTGAAGACAACACCGATATTCAAGTACCAATCAAGCATCAGGTTCAATTAGAAAACGAAGAGGATTTATTAATTAAGAATATTTAACAAACCACTTGGGATAACCGTAAAAAAGGAAGCGAAACATTTTCACTTATCCTGTTGAAACCGGAAAGTTGGTTACCAAAATAACTCGTAATGACCTTTGCAATAAGAATAGGCGCAAGGTTAATGAATTAAAAAATGTATCGATTAGCTGATATCTACGTATCAACAAAAGAGAATATATCAAGAAGAATTATATAAAAAGGGCACCCCAATATGGGAGTTGAATTCCCCATTATGTGAGTTGAAAAACGAAAATAATCATAAACTAAGTATAGATTCTTTGTATACTCAAAGCATCAGTGGAGAGTAGCTGAAATAATTTTGATATCAAAATCACGTGAACCTCTATAATAAGAAATCATATAAAGGCCAATTTCTCTGCTCCCAGTACTCCCCAATATCTTTGAACAACGGATGGTTAGAAGAATGAAGCCCATAATAATTGAAAGAAATCTAATACTACCTTGTCATAAAGAGATGTAGCCCAATATATCGATAAAGTATGGCTCCGTCGGGATGAAACATAAATGGCACCGATGCTTGCCAAAATATTACTTTCAAATAATGAAATATTATATTGCTTACCGAATAGTATCACAATTTAATCTAAAATGAAATTGGTCACAGTTACAGTTTATAACTACCGAACTATAATATATATTTAAATACGCTTTATTTAGAAAAACACTGTAGTCTTAGAAAAACTGAGTATTGGCCTCGCCTAAACGTATCCAAGGTATTTAGGATAATTAACCACAATCAATTAAATCAAAAGTTTATTATAAAAAAGTTATGATAGGAAACTGTTAGGAAAATAGCCGGAAGTATAAACATATTTTGCAATAAAATATGTACTGCGTTAAATTATGCATTTTTGAAGGAAGGTCATTTTATGCACAACATTTATAAATTCTTTTAGTGTGAATCAATCATCTTCACATGATTACCTTGTAATCATTTTTTTTGTATGTTTCTTGCCTTTGCACTGCAAAATGGCTTTTTGATTTAATCGCATTTTAATTCAAGTTTTCTTTTACCATACACAACATAAATTAAAAGTTTGTGATATAGTACTGCTGTTCGGACACAAAATATAAAAAAAAAAAACAAACAAATCATTAAAATAAAATAAAAAATGTAGAGCATTTATGTTTTTGGGCTTCAAGTTTTTAATTTTTTTTTGATTTCGGTCAACAACTTTTTTTTTGTATGTTGATAATTTATAGTAATTCGTGTAATAAACGATCAACAATTTCTTGGTAAATATGCTTAAGCTTTTGTATAATTTAAAAATATAAGATTGGTATCTGTGTGTAATGTTAAAACTTGAATTTTTTGTATATGTTTATACAGACAGTAAAAATCAAGTGCGCTTAAGGGGTTATAGTTGAAGTGGTTATAAACTTTAATTATGTTATTATACTATATGTTTAATATACGAGCTAGAGTCAGGTTTATGAGTAGGTTAATAGAGCAATTAAACGATTTATTTTTAATTAAGTTAAGTTTTGTAAAATTTATGTGTGAAAAAGTTAATCAAAGAATTTTATGAAAAATTACTATCTCATAATCAACCAATAAATTATAAATCTATCGTTAATGATCAATCAATTTTTCTAATAAAACGAAGTCAACTTTTTCACCTGTTAGTACTTTTATGTTAAAAAATGATTTTATTACACCATTTAAGAAATTCGTTACAAAAATACTGAAGTTAGTTCCTAGAAAACAAAAAGGCTACAGCGCCAATTTATATAAATGTTAAAATTTTCTGTATCACGGTAAGAGATGTGGCCACTAATAACAAACATTTTTTCAGTTAGCTAAGTCAGTTCTGTTAGACAACTACTGAAGTATTAAATGACGAAAATGATTAAAGTCACCCTCCACCAAAAAACACCGAAGTATTGATCTTAAAGGTAGTTATACACATCATTCAAATATAGTTATTATAGGTGATTTGGTATTCCAAATTAGGTGATGGGTTTTCTTATCATTTATCAAATTAATAGTCTGGCAATAATTATCAGTTGTGATTTGGTTTTTGTAGATTAAACATCTTGAACTAATATTTATAAATGTTATCATATAAAGTTCGAATATAATCCAGCAAATGTTCGAAGAGGAATAGAGCCAGCAGATTTGAAGATAAGCAATACAGTCATTATTTTTTCTAAATTTCCAAAACGTCGGAAGGTAAAATTAGTTCTACTTACCTTCAAAGATGAGCTATATAGAAACAACGTAATCGATACAATAAAATACCCAAATAATTTAAAAAATTTACGTAATATTATTGCTGGTTAAATCGATTCATCTCTAAATGCTATCTATCCACCAACTACAATAGTGTACATTGCAAGAACGAAAATATGGCCTTCTTTCAGCCAAAGAGATTAAGGAAGGTTTAAAAGAAATGTAAAGATCCTTTAAATTTCTTATCTCCCTTCATTAACGATAAATAAATATGAGTCGGTGACCGATTTCAAAAAATATTGACGAGGTTTGGACATTGAAAGGACGCAGACTAGATATCAATACATATCAATCCTGCATGAGATGTATTATACTTTTACCGCGGGCCACTGCTTAATTTATGGGTAAACTGCCTGTGCATAGAATTAACAATGCACCTTAATCTAGCAAAATCGGTTTGGTGTATACTAGTCCTGTTTAAATTGACTGTAAACGTTGAGGGAAAAAAAGCCAAAACTTATTTGGCAAGCATTGTAATGCTTCTTGATGAAGTCTTAATCACAACAACATCAACCAAAAGTTACGAAATTTTTTCAAGGCAAGAGTATCACTTAGCATTTCCAACCTCCGTCATCCCAAATTAAGGTGGCTTGTATAAAGAGTCATTGGAAATGTGTTGCTTACGTTAAACAAGTGTTAAACACATTTATGAACCAAGCGGAAGCGGGAGTGATTTCTCGACCACTTACCCCTTTGTCATTGGGTCCTGGTGATCAATAGCTGTTTTAATTAATACTTGGGCAGTTACTGGTTGGTTAACCACTTGCCGCCTTACCTGAACCAGATATAACCAATCAAACTTTATCTACTGTATGTCGACGGAGATTAGTTCAGTAATTACTAGTCTCACTGGTTAGAGGAGTATTTTAGTAAACTTTTACATAGAATAAAATAGTCAAAAACTGTGAAATCCGTTGGTAAGCCGGTTATCATCAGAGACGAATATCTTCCTCTGTTAAATAAGGTGATTGGGAAAAATCTCAAAAACATATCCTGCAGAGATTATGGGTATACAAAAGTTGTTAAAATTAAAACTTCAACTAGACTAGATAAAGGAACTATATCAAGCTAAGCCTTTAAGCAATACGACTATAATTTGAAGGATGCGATCCTTTACGAAAGGAAGCATGTTTAATCTACAAAAAACAAATATACAGCTACGATAATTATCCACTAGTTATCAAATGGTTCAGTGATAGAAACACTTTAGCTTTTATTGTGACTAAGTGGATAAAACATATTACATGTTTCAAATGCACTCACAATATTATAACTACCTCGGATAATTTTTAATGGGCCATAAAATAGAAAATATTGATCCAAGGGGATTAAACCACAATCTTTTATAGTTATTATTAAACATATCCCTCTAGAAGATTGTGAGTCATGAATATATAAAAACAATAGATAGATATTGGCTACCTCGAACAGATAAATTACATTTTCGTAATTTGACTATCGAAAGACCTTAAATCATAAAAAGAGAACTGTTATGCTTAAGCAGCTTAAATGCAGTTGGGATCGGACAATGCCATAAAATCTACTTGCTAAATTGGATCTCTTTGTGAATAGAGAATATTCCGTTTTTTAAGGTACATGTCAATTAGCTCGGCATAGCAAGAAGAAATTATTGTATTCAAAAGGGATCTAGAAATAAAATTTACTTTGAGTTAAAGTGCCAATGTAAAATAATACAATGGCTGCGGCAGAATAAACGGGTAAATCGTTTAGTACAGTAAAAATAAATTTTAGTACATATTTACCAAATGTAGTGCCCGAATTCTTTGACAAATAAATTGGTCAAAATCGGTTTGATTGGTAAAATAATTAGGTGATATATTGAGAAAACGTCAGGTAATTTGCACCCAAAAATGGATAATATATTAAATATCCACATTAGTTTTGAGACTCATTTGACAAAATCGCAAAGCTTATTTGTATATTAAAAGAAACGTCCAACTGTACACTGTTAAAAATAGGTTAAATATCGGTTTATCGGACTTTTTGGTTGCAGCCTATGTTGAGAATTACAATAAATTTCTGGTTCATCAAACGATGTCTTTTTCATAAAATGGCTCAAATAGTTTACCACACAGTGAAAAATGGCCATTGTACTAAAGTTCATTCTAAAAATCAACTTACTTATTTAAAATAAGAATTAATATTTGTAATGCAATTTAAACTTTATAGTTTTAAACGTCGAGATCAGATTATGAGACCTATAGGCCATATATCCAGAATATCTCTACCACAACGTATTTTGGAAATTTTTTGGCAATGGTTTTCAATACAAATATTACCCAAGGAGTGGCACATCTATTTTAAATTTTCAAAATTGATTTAAACCTACAAAGTTTATAAAAAATCCATATAAGGGTAAATAAAGGTCTCTTTTGGTGTGCAAGCTGTGTATTTTACAGAATTTCTTGTTTATTCCATACATTTTATAGGATTCAAACTTCAAAAACCCTTGGATTGTTACACTCCAATGATGAAAGAGGCAGACACAAACTTCCAACTAAATTATGTGTGATGCCACATTAAGTAATATCCAGTAAGAGTCCAGAAATCGAATTTTAACTGCCAGGTGGATCAATTGCCATGTCAATTGTGCAAGTCAAAATGGAAATTTCATTACTATTAAATGCTACTTTTGATTACTTCGATTAATCTGAACAATACAATTTGTGAGTGGTTTAACACTAACTGAGCAAAAATAGCTCATATTGAAATCTTTAATTGAATTTGCCTTAATTAATAGTTTAAGTTTAGTTAAACCCTTAATTTAGGCAAATTCAATTAAAGATTCCAATATGAGCTATTTTTGTTCATTTAGTGTTAAACCGTTAAAAAAAAATAAATATTTTCAAATTTTATTTGAACTCATATAATTTGAATTTCTTAACAAATCAGCATAGAAAGGTGCCCATACTACATAATGATGCATAATGAGAACGTACCAGTAATATGTACAGCGATATTACCGTGGATAACTCCTTGAATTCAAAAATGACAAACGTTTTACAAAACCCAAGATTGATGCCGCTTTAGCAATAATCTCACAAATATGGCTATTAAATGATTAATTATCTTCAATTGTAACCCAAAGTCATGTACCTGATAGACTCGTGCTAGCTTCGTATTCATTGTAAAATAATTAAATAGCATTAAATGCGGCTTTCTGTGCAATGACATAACCTTACATTTGGCAATATTTAAAACTAAATGGTTTTCAATACACCATACATTTAATGCATTCAAATCAAGTTGCAAATGAAACGTATCCGATATTATGTGAATAACACGAAATACTTAATAACTCACTCAAATAACTCACTCAAATAACCCACTCAAATACTTTACAAATTTTGTCGGTACACAATCAGGACCAATGCCATCTTTACAGCTATGTAAAGTTTGAATTACATCATTACACCAAATATTTGGTATGCATACGAGAGAATAATCACAAACTAGAATTTTACTAGAATGATTACTATTATTACTATTTACATAGACGATTTGAAAAAAATCACTGAACAAGTTACAAATATTCTCAGCATTATCAGCAATGACATTCTTTTAGCTCATTACAGATGGATAAGGTATGGTAAGGTATTCTTTATATAATTTAAGATGGAGTACATCAAACTTTTTCTTTACTTTATGAAATTCTATTTTAAAATTTAACTGATTATTAGTCTTCTTCACTTTTTTATTTAATTTGTTTTTCCGATTACGTAAATTTTTCAGTTTTTTTGTAAACCAATGACTTTTTTAATGGTACATAATTTTCTATACCTTTTTTTCTTTAGTTGGTCTCCGAAATCGATGGTTTGATCTAGAATTTAATTCTTTAACGAGCAGACCGACATACCATGCTTCAGGATTCAGAATTTGTTGTGGATGCATTTCCTGTATATTGATTTCATAGGACACGTATTCCTGTTCAACATCTTCGAAATTTCTAGGGACAATGCGGATACACGTTGCATCACGAATTTCCAACTCATCATTTATATATTTTTTAAAAGTATCATCAACTTTACGATAAAGTCGAGAAACAAACACATTTTTACGAGGTGAAATTGCTGTTATAAAATTGGTTTTCTTTATTCCAATTATACAAGTTTCAAAAATCGTACGCTTGCTGATACTGTTTACCCCATTTTAAGCTCTCAGTGGTCATAATTAAATTGTTTCTAATCGACGTTTCAATAGTATCGTAGAATGTAGATGGTTATCACCACTACCTGATATTATGGTAGGACTTTTAGACCCTAACTTTGAGAATTCAAAATTTTTCATTACTCTGGTAGATCTTCTGCATATGTTTCATCAGCAACTATTGTAGATACTGAATGCTGTATAATATTTTACATATTTGCAGCGATACTATTAATTTTAGATGTTAAACTGTCTTAACTATAAAACCACATTGTTTAAATTTTTTTTGTTATAATCATTGCAGTACCAACGAAAATGATTGCTATTAGAAATTAGCCACATCGACCACTCATTCTAAAATATGGAGCAAAGTACAAAGTGTTTATCTTAAAATATTAAATCACTACACAGTAAAATTTTTATTAAATAGAATTACTGATACTAAACTGTGATCATGTATAAAAATCAATAATTTGACAGCCACTATTATGTAAATAAAATCACCAATTCACAAAAAAGTGTTAAGTAGAAAAACTAAATTAAAACTATCAGAAAAGTATATCACAATTCACAAAACTATAAAACAACTTTAGATTTCAGTTTACAATTTAAAATAAATTAAATACGACAAATAGAAAAAAAACTCGTTCATAATATACTACTACCATTACTTCAATTACTTGACATGTAATCAACGGACCAGTCTTCTTTGAAAATGCGACAGGTCCGGTAATAACAATTAATGATACTTGTTATCGCGTAATGTGATGTTCTAGTTTTTGGTGCTTAAAATAGCCGGATATGGATGCGGACAATATTTTGTTTATTCAAAACCCTACATACCGAGTAATAATGCAATTACTGTAAAAGTCATTTGCTGAACGTGTAATAACCCGTTTTGGGGATCCGAATTGGCCACATAGAGCATGCGATTTAATGTTATTTGATTCTTTTCTTTGGGGTGTTTAAAGTTCTAAGGCTTATGTCAGCCAGCCCACTACCACCGACGTTTTAAATATATGTATATTTATATTTATAAGTATATTATATATATATATATATATATATATATATATATATATATATATATATATATATATATATATATATATATATATATATATATATATATATATATATATATATATATATATGTATATTATTGAGTATAGTTAAAGGTCGACAACTAGTCTAATTTATAGAATTCATCAAATTTGAAGGTTTGAAAATAAATTGAACCACTAATAATAGATCACCGTAAAATTTTAGTTATATGCTCTCCATTGTTATGCAGATATAGGGCCTTAAAGAAATGTATATATTGTTATTTAAATCATACGTGTTAATTTAAATACAATATACAAATATGCTAGTTTATCATAAGTTAAAATCTCGTTTGTATGCAGCAACTGTAAAAATGTGTAAAAAAATACTTTGGTACATACAAATATGGTTAACGATATACTTGGGCCCACCTGCAGACACCAATTGTATTTTTATTTGTTTCAATTTCATTTTAAAAAATATTTTCAGTAAAATTCGGGTGTGTCCTACCACATTCAACTACTTATTTAAAGTACAATTATAATCTAACATCAGCCGAATAGAAGCCGTATCCGCGTTCTAGTTAACCATACTAACAATTGTATACAAAGAAAATTCTGCGTCACTCTTTATAAGAAAAAAATAACATCACCTTTTTAGGTTAGTCGAACTTATGCGGACTAAAGATCATTCATGTATACATAATTTGTATGCATAATGTACACAAACCACAACACTATATGGGTTTTATTGGCATAATCTATGCTATTTATGTTTTGTATAAATTATGCAAACAATTAGCATTTAAAATATTTTTTCTATTTGTTTGTTTGTACTCGACAGTTTAATATTTTATGAATCATTGGATTAGAATGTTTTGTATATATGTATAGCCGCGACTTTAACATTTCTTTAAGAAAACAAAAATAGCGTAGCTACGTACAACAAACAACAAATCTTACAAATTTTTTTCTATATATCTCGTGTTCTTATGTATTCCTACCTAAACCTTCAAATGAATTATGTAAAGAGTAGAAAAAGAAAAATGGAATACTATCTCGCATTTGTGTACAAATATGTCAAAAGGTCAAGTACATTCTTTGCTTGACTACAAGATGTAATAATCGCACATTCTATCGACACACACACAGAAACATATGTACAAGGGGGCTATTTAGTAGAGGATGTTATATTCGTATATAACGCTTTGTTTTAAGTTGTTATACTATCCGTGAAAAAAGTTAATTGCAGATTTTTGATTACCATCAAGATCGCGTAATTATAGTTGGCCGTATTATTCTCATAATTTTCTATCTACGGTAATTTATGTTTTGATTGAATTTGACCTTGTTATGAAATTAGGTATGGCAGAGTATCACGGTAATCTTGATGGTAGAATTCTAATAGGTCTACAGGTAAGAAATTGTGTTTTTTTATTTGAATGCAGAAAAAACTCTTGTGTGTCGTTTTATTTAAGACTAGCTCCGTTGACAAGCAACCGTTGACTTGAAGTGACTTCTAGCCATTAGTTACAACCAATTCAACCGGGAAGAGCCAACATAAAATTCAAGCACAAGATCAACATGTGGAGAGAAAACATAATGCTCTTGAAATAACCGAAAGTAATAATTACCTTAAGGCGAAAAAAAAATTTGTTCAAAAGGCAATTTTAATCATTATTGTTCGACCCATCCTAATGGACGCATTGGTCATAAACAGGTAAATTCAATTGATTTGTAATGTTTAGTCAACTTTTTTAGAATCTAATTTATATTAATTTTAAAGTTTTGTGTCAAATAAAGTGTATATAAATTAGATTTTTGGCGATTACATGACGTTTTTTTCATAAAACGGTTAATTCAATTGATTTGTACTGTTTTTTAAAATTTAATTTGGATCGAATATTTTTCCTAACTCTCTTCCATAATGTTCCATAATTTCGTTTCTTTTGAACTCTCTTCCAAAAGGTCTGACCAAATTAAAACAGAGAGCCTTTAAATGCGGCTTCTGGAAAAAATGCTGAAGATACAATAGCTTTCTCAATATTTCACATTTCAACTTGTTAGAATATGTCGGAAAAAAAATATTTGCCAGACTTTTTACGAAAGTGAGACGAATTACTTGGCATCATCCTGTTAATAAACATAAATTGAAACTACTCGGGCCTGTAAACACAACATACATAGCTTTATCCTTAACACAAGATTATATCTTTTTTTAATCTTCCGTTAAGCATGTCGAAAAAATCATGTATTAAAATTAACGACACATTATATCATAATTTATGTAACATGTATATCACCAAACTATTTTAACAGCACACAGCCACAGACCATAATAAGAGAAATTTAAATTGTCTATAATTATTTAAAACAAGTATTGTATGCATTTCCTCATCATAATATTATGGAGTGTATGTTAAGAAATCATAATCAAATAGTTAAATTACTCATATCACTACCTATAGGTGTTATATATATTGTGTATGACATACCGTACCTTATTAAATTATTTACTCATGCGATATAACATCAGCCATACTAAGAGCCGGTCCAGTCGTTTGGGCATAATGTACATTTAAAAGTAAAATTATTTGTTTGTCTATTGGCGACAAAAGAGAAATTTTTGAAGGGCCATATAAATAGTAATTGAAGTGTATAATTTATTTAAGAAGATTTTATCTATGTACTAATTGCTAAAATTGCTAAAGTTAAATTAACATTTAAAATTAGGTTCAAAATACGTACATTTTGAAGGATCAATAATTTATTCAAAAAATGTCCATAATCTAAACCTTAAAACCCTTTTTTGAAACTAGATGGGAAAATATGATACATACGATATTAATTCGAGATTTTTATTTAACCACGAAATCTTGCATAAAAAATCTTGCAATTAAAAAATCTTGCATTTCAAAATCTTTATTTACAAAAATTAAAGGAGTATTTTTAAAAAAGGGGGAAGTCTAAAGGGGATATTTAATTGTTAGATAACAAAAAATTTTAAGTAAATTCCACTGTGCGTTTGTAATTGCATTTGCACACCAAAAAAGTAATATAATCATAGTAATATTTTGTTTCCATATTCATATGTCATAATATGTTCATATGTTTTCAGAAGTTTCAGAAGGTTTGGTAAGAACAATTTCATTTAAACATTTTTTTAGTTTTAATAAAATTAACATTTCAATTACAATCTTCTAATTACTAAGGGCGTTTAGAAACTCAGCGAGTCAATGGGAATCAGAAAATTAAAAAAAAAAAAAAAAAAAGCTTAAAAAACTGTATCACGAATAATATTATAAAAGTGCAAGCCAAAAGTTCTGCAACAGTACCGTCCGTGATAATAATAGAAGACATTACTATGTATGCTAAATAATTCATGTGCATATTTTCTTTCGAAAAAGGCTAACCGGATAAATATTTTACGTATGTGCAAAAATGAAATACAAGATCCGTATAATTTACATGCGATTAACATTTCCGAATATTTAAAATATGTGGAAGGAGAACGGGTCATTTTAAGTGGTGAAGAGTTCGAACGCGATAAAATAATTTGGATGAGAACAGTTTTTTCTTCAGTATTTCTGAATTTAATTGCTGGGTTATGAATGGAACTTTCTACGTAGAATGTAATGCGTCAATTTTTGTCGATTCATGGATGCAATGAAGGACAAATAGTTTCATTAGTGTTTTGTGTAATGTGCTGGAATATAATCATTTTGAGGTTTTCACCTCAAATTTTTTAGCTGTAGCAAAGAATACGTTTAAGACCAACACGTAAAATGTGAGATATTGAAAAAGCGATTGTATCGTCAGCTTCAACATTTTTAAAGTCGCATTTAAAGGCTGTATATTTCAATTTGGTCAGACATTATGGAAGAGAGTTAAGAAGGAACGTTTAGTTTTTAAATATGTGAGACCAGGAAACTGTTCGATCCAAATTCAAATCATAAAAAGTATGGCTTTCACATCACCTAATTAGGGTTTCTGAAATTGAATGGGATCCGATGAATTTTTGCTCAAAGATTTGGATTTGATATTCGGTTTCGGATATTCGGTGCAAGATTTACCGAAAAAAATCACTGCAAAAATTATACAAACAAAATAGAATAAAAAAAGGAATGTCAAATTTATTAAAAGTAATCAGAATAACAATATTGAGGCACTTAGCAGTTGCTTAGTTGAGCAGGAGCGACGCTTTGTACAGCAGATGTGGCTATAAATTGTATGTTTTCTAAACTTCTACTTTTAAACTACCAAGTAAGTAATGATATATTACAAAATTTGCAACGCACAATTTAAGTAGGAGTTAATCCAGATATTATTGATTTACTGAAATGCCTTAAAAATTGCTTTCCAGCCCAAATACTGAACCATTACTAGTAAATCCCAATGAAAAATAAGTTGCATTGCATATTCTTAATTTGAAGGTTCTACTTCCGAGAGCAATAGTGACTTTTCAAACGACCCCCGCAAGTACAGACTCTTTGCTTAATTTTAAATGTCTTAACAGCTTCCGAATCATCATTTTTAGCTTTCTCTAGTAACCAAAATGTTAAAAGAATTTCTTAATTTTGAAATGTTTAACGCATAAAATCAGAAAAAAATTACCTTTTGCGTCTCTTGAAGAGATACGCGCCCCTTTGTAGGGTCACGCCACCCAGTTTTAAAAACGTGGTATTATTAGATAAATGTAATTATTAGTTTGGAGTTTAAGCTTGTTTAAATGAATGAATTGAACAAAAACTATTTATCATCAATATTTTTGTGTTCTACTATGTTTGAGGGATCAGAACATCAGGAACCGAAAATTATGGCGAATCTTTCGGATTCGCCTAATTGTTTAATTTTTGGATTCGGATTTTGCCGAATCTATAGAAACTCTACATCTAACGGAGTAGATGAACACTGCTTATTACCGGTGTCGACATGCAACATTTTCTGATAGTGGGCCAACAGCAATTGGACAGTAGTTTCAAAAAACTACATTGGGGAAAAATCATCGTAAGCCTCGATGTAGTCCTCAATTTACAAAGTTTTTTAAATTGGATGATTTTTTACTTGAAATATTTTATAATTGAGAATTTCGCGACCCCCCTTTTAATTACTTATAAGCAGTCTATATAGCTTGTTCTAACTGTGATATTAACTGTTTATTTGTCATTTTAGATAAATGCAAACATTTAGAAAATAATAGTAAGAAATAATAATTTTCACCAAAAAAACTTTTTGCATGCTCTTTAGTGGAAGTTAAACCTTGTTCACTAATTTGGTTACCTAACTGATTCGAACGAAACTCTTTGATGAACTAAATATTTAGAGTTCAAAATTCAACCACCACCAAAATATTTTGGTTAGTCTCCGCATGGCTAAAGCTTTGCGTGGCTATACAGTCACAATAGGTGGTCTTCATTAAGTTTATCACTTTAGGGCTTTAAAGGTGGAAAAAAGGATTGAATTAGATGATAAGTTGCCAACATGCAATTAGCACTAAAATTTTCTGAAGACGTGTAATTTAACGAATAAAGATCAAACCATCGCTATTTTTATCAACAAGTGTTCCTCTATCGACAATACGATCGGAACGGAATACTTTTTCATTATTAAAAGAACATAAAAATAAGGCACCCAGAGTTAGTTTGAGATCTTGCTTGATTATGCAATAATCGCGTATTTTTGCATTTTTATTTAGCTTTCCACCATGATTTTTTCTAAATTTATAAATTTCCGATTTATAGGCTATCGAGTGCTTTAAAATCTAAACAGCATTTTTTTCAAGGGCTCTAAAAAAATATATAAACACCAAGATTGTGAAGGTTATCTTAATGACTGTTCGTAAAGTGAGCGAGATTCCATTCAAATTTTGGCGGTAACCTTTCGCTGATATGTTACACAGTAAATAGGTTTGCGAGTGCGGAACAGCCTTGCGACTTAAACATTGTTAATTCACCGACATCTCAAAATCATTAAGAACAACCCAGTGAATCTATAGTTTACTCAACTAAAGGCTTTTAAAACATGCCTTCGGCTAAAATAGCAGGTAAATTGTGAATTATATACACATTAAATCGCTTGTTTTATATTGAAAATCAAGGTTCTCCTGCTTTAAAATAACGGTTTTATTTGATGCAATTAATGTAACCGGCGATTAGAATAATTTTTCTTATTAAAAGAGTTTGCAAAATGGGTACAGTCTTAAAAAATTGCATACACCATTTACACGATGCACAAAAATATAAGTTTTTGACAGTAAAGCAAATAACTGCACCTGTCATTTGTTTAAAATGCAGACAAATGGTATAACATGCACTTTATAAGAATATTTTCTTGTAAAATAAAATTCGTTTAATATTTCGCATACTACTTCAAGTTCATTTAGTTCACCATAACAAATTAAAGTAAATGTACACCGACCCTCACATATATATACATAATTTGATTATGGCATTACAAAAAATGTATATTTCCAATATATTGCTTATTTATAAAAAGCAGTCTTAAGGTTAAGCTAATTTATTATGACTATTTTGTATATACATACATATAGGTAACATTAAATCGTTGCCCCGCGACTTTATATAAAATATAAGATTATTCATGCATCACATGACGTATAGAAGAGTAAAAATTGTGTAGGTATATAAACAGTTTAAATATAAACAATTCTTAAGAATTTAAGTCGTCCTAATTGAAATAGTATAGATAAAAAAAATTAACTCACCAAATTTCGTTCGAGATTTCAATCCACAAAACTCCAATGAACGAATACAACTTATCGATATTTATCGAAACTTATTGTATCACAGCTAACTAATAACAAAATAATTAATGTAATAAAAACCACAAGCGACACAATTATTTTTATTTATTTATCTAAATAATTTTTATTTTTTTTTTTTAAATAAATAAATTCGAAATCACCACAAAATCTTAATTTCACAATATTTCACTTAATTATATTATTTATTTTAAGACGAAATTGACCACACAATAAAAAAAATATAAAATAAAAAACACAAACACATCAACACGTTCGAAATACACTTAAAAAATCTTAACTACACTACATTCACTTAGACTTTAATTCACTAACTAATTAAATTATATTCGTTGTTAATCCACCGAACGGTTTACTTTAACTGAAATGAAAGACAAAATAAAATAAAAAAGTTGAATCGAAAAAAAAAAAAATCTGACTTAACTCTTTCTTATTTATTCACATTTCTTGTTTATGTTATAAAATATGCGTTGTTGTAGTAGTTGAAATTGTGGTTTTTAAAAAAATAATAAATTAAAAGTTTTTTTTACTTATACTATTATTAAATGCTTTCATGATGGCGTGGTAAAAGGTAAAACTATTTCTTCACTGAATTTCTTTTGTTGCATTTAAAGAAACTTATCACGCTTACGGTTAAGTTAACATTCTAAAAATAATTTACATTGAAAAAATTCTATGTTCAAATCACGCTACAATACACAGACAATTCTAAAATTATTCAAAAAAATTATTTAGCACGAAAATTAAATGAAATAATCATTCAGTTTAATACTCTCTACACTCTCAATACACAACTAATTCGAAAATGTTTTCAAATTAAACCGGTCGCATAGTAAATTGTTACCAGTCATATAGTGATAGTTAAGGGGTTGGCTTAATCACACCGCAGTTGTGAGTTCGATTCCCGCCGCTGTAAAGTTATTCTTTGGGTTGACCACCCACAATGATCACCAATTGTTAATTTATGGTCTAAAAGATCTTGTAAAATATCTCAGTAAAGGGTCAGTTTTGGTCTGTAGTTCTGTTGTTTTCTATTAAGTTGCTGACTGAAAAAAAAATATTTAGCACGAAAATTAAATAAAGTAACCGTTAAATAGACAAAACATGTCACAACGCTTTCAATACACCTTTAGGTTATAAAATCATTCTAACTGGTTACTTGATGGTATTCCTAGGGTATATTTATAAAGCTATAAATGGGAGCCTATTTCTTGCCACCTTAAATTTATAAGCCATCTTAAATTTATATATAAGCTTTATGTTTAAAAATATTATGCAAACAAAAAAAATGTCGACAGCATCACAGGCCACATTATTTAGATTTAATTAATTCTTCACCGCACACCGAAATCCAAATTAAATCCAAACCAAACTTTAGTTCAAGTCATGTCAATCACTTTTCGCTTCAATTGCCTTAGGCGACAATCAACATTATTGCAATTGTGCTATGCAACGAAATTATTTAATCACATTGACTACATTGTCACCTATATTCAGAATGATTATGTTTTGTCTCTCCACTTATCATACAACAACAATACATAATTTCATATTTTGTGAAGCGGATAAACGGAAATCAAACAGGGTGCACTCTTTATATTTGGTGCACATTCATATTTGTTTTGATAATAGGAAAATCAGAGTAAAACGCATCATCCAGTTTTTATATTGCACTCATTGGCTATGACAATCAAGAAACGGGACGATCAAAATTATTAATCTTATGGATTAAAGTGATTAAAAATTAAAAATAGGCAAGAAAGGTATTTCAATCGAATCAGATAGTTTCTAAATGCGGACATCGAACTACAGGAAAACAAAACAGAAAACTCGTCCACAGAATTGGCTCAACTCCAATTATTATGGATGAATGGCCCTTGTGGTTGGTTCCTCTAGCGAAGATCCAGTTCCAGCTTTAGGGCATCATTTCATCAAAACACCTCTAATAATACCAACCGTATTACCTATCATCACGGGAATCGCGTAATGCCAACATCGAGAAGATGCTAGCGAGAATAGACATGAATCATTAATCAACACGTGGTCAGATTCGAGTCGAAATCTGATCGAGTCATAATGTGAGCCACATGTTGAAACCTTATTCAAGTCAACGCTTTCACTTACAGGACAGACTAAACAACCCAACATTTCTTATAGTCATACGAGAAGCCGACCTTTCGATACTATCTGTTCGACGTTTTTAACATTAATTTTTATCAACTTAAAATCGTATGATCTAGTTTTATCAGCAGCCAATGGCACAACTATCAGTACTCACGGCAAATATTTGCTCAGGGTAAACCTCGGACACAAACGTTTGTTCACGCACACTTTTTTCTATTGTAGATGTGAGTCATCTGGTCATATAGGTGCCGATTTTCTTAGCAAATTCGGTCTCCTTGTCCTTAAATGCAAACGGCTGGTTAATTCAGCTACTCCGTTGTCGATCAATGCTATAACGGTGAGGGTACATCCATCCCATAAAAGTCACAAAGCTGCTTATACCAAATTTCAACATACATGGTGGACTTAGGGATTTCGCGGCAATCGGCATCTCATGTCTCTTGACCAGTTATTTTGTTTAAGAAATATGATCTAGATTGGAAATACAGTCACAGTACCAGCTCGTTACTCGGTTCCCCGCACATTCAAAACTTCTCCATGCATATACATATGGATGCACAATTTCCGCAAAAATATAAATCTATAGTCAGAGCATATAATTAAATTTTTGTCGCACCTGAAGACGTTTTCAAAACGGAAATCACAGGCGATTTGGCCTCTACGAATTCATTTAGGCCTCTTTACAAATCCATTTGATCTTAGAAATGATGTTTGAGATCAAGACTTTGTTTTTGCATGTATCGGCGATATTCTTGTCGCATCACAAAATGAAGAACAACACAAACGCCATTTGTAACAACTTTTCCAATGACTTAATGACTTTGGCGTCAACATTAAAAGTTTGAAATGCATTTTTGGTTCGACTTCACTCAATTTCCGAAGCCAAATAATCACTCCTAATGGTATTCATCCAAGTAAAAAGCAATTTAATGCCAATTTGATACTCCTAGTCCCAACTTCAATCAAGAGAATCTAACAGTTTATCTGTATGACCAATTAGTACTATCGGTTTATACCGAATCTGGCTCAAATTTTCGCTCCAATTCACGTACACTTGGTCGCTCTGCTACAGAAGTCCAAAACAGCCAAACATTTCAGCCTGAAAAAGTAAGTTGGGAACCACTTAGAATCTCCAAGAAACTCACTGAAGTAGAACGAAAATACTCAGCATTCAATGATAGAGTTTAAGCTTTAGAAAAGTCTTAATTTCGTGATTTTCGTAACTTTGTCTGGTACTCTACTTTTAGCACTTTGAAATGAACTTTTAGAGTGAATGAAAGTTAACTCTTAGCACAGTTTTGACAGGTTCACGTTTCATTAACATTTGTCTATATTCCCTGCACATTGTGTTTTTGGCGAAGATTTTTTTCCTTCAAAAGTTGATTTTCCCGTCAGACTATTGGGAAAAGTAACCACAACAATTTGAAACCACTGTGACCTATTTATATTTTTTTAACGTCACTCAAATACACCTTTAAAGTTACAGAACGCTTTTTTCAGTTATTGCGCTTCTTCCATCATTGTTACTTCAACGATAGTTTGAATTTCAGAAAAAGCTTCCTGTATTTTATTTTTAGATTTCTACGAGGATTATCGATTTTAAAAATGCACAACTACCTATAGTAAAGGAATATTTTTTTGTATTCCTTGAAGTGGACGGTAAATCTAGATATAGACTTGCTGCAATATTTTTTGAGTGAGTTAGAAAATATGGGACTATATAGACATCAAAAAATGTAGGAGTCGAGGTTATGACAATGGTTCCAATATGAAAAGCAAACATTATCTTCAGTGAAAAATTTTAAATATAAAACCACTGGCATTTTTTGTCCCTTGCGGTCGTATGTCATTCATTAAATCTAGTTTTAAAAGAAGAAGCCGAGTTAATTATTGAAATGATTAATAATTTATTGGTACGGTCCAGGCACACTATATTTTTTACTTTTCATCTGCTTAAGCCTGTCTGTAATACTAGGGGAAGCAGAATTAATGCCATTAGACCACTTCACTTCTGAATTGGGGAAATCTACAATGCATTTATCGATTTAGTAGAAGATCGATCACTTACTGCGCATGGTAATAAAACAAAAAAGGCATGCAAATATAGTTTGCCTGTGGTGCCGAAGAGTTACTATTTTTTTTAAATTTTGTTAAAACCGAACAAGTTAAAGATTTGTAGAAGTGGATGAAAATTACGTTCAGAATATGGAAATAAAAATTGTCCGTTGAATAAATTGTCCGTTTGTAAAAAAACTTGTTCGGTAAGGGATGTAAAATGTATTCCTCGGAGTGGAAACACTTATTTTGAGCGTTCAGATTTTGTGATCTAGCAACTCTCGATTCAATAATCCATAAACTATTAAGTCTTATAACGAGAACAAGTGCTATGCGGTTATGCAATTATCAGCAATTTGAAGGGTATAGCTTACTATATATAGCAGCAGAAAGTCACTTATAGGACGTTATTTTTCATCACTAAACCGGAACTTCCGAACTATCAAACTAAAACTGAAACACCTTTTAGGTCATTATATCTTAAAATAATGCGATATATTAAACAATTTTGACACGCTTCAATCTTAACTAAGAACAGCGCCTCTACTTTGGCTTATAAAAATTATTGTCAATTTCCCAAAATATTGATAAAATAAATATTGCTAAATTTTTTAATCTCCTGCGCCATTAAATTAATAAGTGCCAGATATTTTGCTTCGCCTAATAGTTTTTGATAACATGTCATTGAAATAGTTACTAACAGGTGATCTAACATATTAAAGCATCTAAAATCTAAAACGAAAAATCAAAACAAATAAAAAATTTTGAAGAACACGAATTAGGTATATATATATAATAAGAACAAAAACAGAAGAAACGTAAAAAAATGTGATAATTTCTCATTGATTTGTTGTAAGTAGTTGTAAGAATCTTCATATTATGTTCTTGTAATAGTGTGAATGTGCCTTTAGTCTTGCATTTATATAAAACGAGTACCATAAAATGTTTAAACTATATATTGATGACTGTTATATATAGTGATGATGATGATGATCAAGATGACGACCACCATTATCATATAGTAACTTAAGAATTTTGATTCGATTTGTTTTATTTGTATACATAGTGTTGTTATTGTAATCTCAGTTCTTTCATAACAACAATAATAATATCATGATGTTCTTGTTGTTTTTGTTATTACTCTTATTTTATTGTAAGACGATTGTTATTCAAGAAGAATATTATTTTATTTTGCTGTGTATTAGTAAAATGTTTGAAGAATGTTTATGATTTGAAGAAATAGTTTTGTTATAGAAATAACAAATTTCTTTATACAAAACGATCTGTATTTATACGTAGGATTATATATATATATATAGATATGCAATCTATATAATCTTAGTTCGGACAATATAATTACAACATTATTTAAGTTAGATGCGGTCAAAACTTAATATTTTCATTACTCTTGTAAATTTACATATTATTCGATTTTATACAGATTTAGAAAATTGATTGAATTGAAATTTCTATGTAAATTCAGGTTCGTCGCTTTTTCTTTCTTTTTAATTGTAGTCTTTTGTATGTTATCTAAGTGTTTGTACGTCTTTTTGATTTACGTTTGTAATTTTATTGTAAATACTTAATTGAATTTTAATACAGTTTAGAAAAAATATATATCGTCGGCCCCGGACTATAAATCACTAACCACTAAATCACTTAGTCCTAAGACATTCTGTTTTATGTGCGCGTATATTTTCTTTTAATACACAACTCTCTTTGCAGAAGAAATTATAATTGTAGTTTAAAGAGTTAATAAGCTGTGATAAATTAGTGTAACTATATGAGTTAAGCAAAAATGTTAATGTATATAGATAATACTCTATATAGCTATTGGGTTACCCAATAAGAAGTTTCATTTTAAATAGCCTGCTATTTGGACAGCTCTCAATTTTGAAGCTGTCACCTTTTACGATATACACTTCAACAACCCATTGAAATTGTTAAAATTCGCTATAAAAAAGGTGAAAATTTGGCAAAACTAAAGCACTTTTTGGTCGTCGTGAAGCACCTTCTCGGCTGGCAATTGTGAAATTGGTGGTCAAAAATTTGAGCTGTTTGGATAAGCTAGTGATGTGAAAAATCGAAACCGTGTGAGTCACTCAAGAACAATTGAGAATATTGCTGTCTTAGCCCGTAGTGTTGAAGAAAACCCAGGTTTGTCGATTCTTCGTCGATCTTTGAATTAGACAGCTCACAGACGACATTACATCGTATTTTCATCATAAAGACTTAGGCCGTATGGCTTTTAAAGTTCAGTTAACACAAGAACTCAAGCCAGTCGATCACCATAAACGTCAAAACTTCGCTGATTGGGTCCTTCAAATTTGATGCATTTGAAAATTGTGGCATTTGGGAAATCCAAAAATGATTGTTGTAAAGCCTCTTTATCCTCACGTGTCACTGTTTGGAGCAGTTTTTGGGCTGGCAGTGTGATTAGACTTTACTTTTTCGAAAATGAGGCTGGTGCAACTGTTACGGTGAATGGATTATGCTGCGTGCCACACAAGCAACGGAACAATCCCAATTTTGCAAGAAAAATTTCCTGACTGTTTTATTTCTCGAAAAGGTGATCACAATGGGTCACCGAGATCTTGTAATTTAACACCTTTAGACTTTTTTCTTTAGAACCACATGAAAGATAAGGTCTATGTCAATGCTCCACAATCGATTCAAGACCTTAAAGATGGAAATCGTCAAGTTATCGAGGACATACAGCCGCAAATGTGCGAATTGGTCATGAAAAATTTCATGAAAATGATATGGTGCTGCAAGCGCAGCCGCGGCGACCATTTGGCTGATATTGTTTTAAAATGTTAATGGCAAACCTTCCTCTTTACAATGAAATAAACATTTATGGATTTTATTTAAAAAATAGACCCGTTATTATGTTATTATATTATGAATTAATTATTTATAATTTTCAGGTGAGAAATAATTTAATTTATTACAGTCTACGGCTTGGAAAAATTAGCCCATGAATAGGTTTTGTTTTTATGGAATTTTTTTGCAGAATACCGTTGAATGGTGGATCATTGGAGTTACTGATAAGATACAACACAATACAGAAAACAGAATGCGGAGCAGTTCAATAAAATTGTGATAGTTTCATGCTAACAGCAGTTTGAACATTGGCTACCTGGAAACCTAACCAATTCTGTCATTATTGACATACCTTTCCTATCCCTACACCACTAAAATAAAATGGAATTGTACCGCAATAATCTTGAGGTGTCTGTGAAACCAGGTCGTTTATATCATGGAAATATATTTATAGAAATATAATTATACAAAAATCCCTTCTATCCTACCGTTTGTTAAATATAAGAAGGCTTTGGGAATAGAACCGGTGTAAACCGCAACACTTGACAAGCACTTGGTCTCACAGTCTTATCAATCGCCAATTAATCAATCAAATAAAAAATCACAAGGAAGCTGAAAAAAAACTTCTAAGCAATTCAGAGTTAGAAAATATATAGATGGGCTGTCAATTCATACATGAATATATGCTTCTAGAAGCAACAACAAAAAAATCTCGTACTGCAAAGTTATTTAAATTTATATTGTGATAAAAGTATACAAATACAGTGACAGAATGGTATTCTCACGCAACAGTATGTTCATGAGTGAATCAATCAAAATTGTATATGACTACTTGAACACCCTTTTGAAACTACTACAGAATAAAATTCTGTTGTATTTCAATAAAACCTGCCGAAGGAAAAATTTGATCCCGAATTTTATCAAAATTGGAATCAAAGATAAATCCTTGGCTGCTCGCACCACCAAAATAAAAGCTGAAAGGTTACGGTTAAGCAAAAGTATTCAGGAACTTTACACCAGAATCAACTTTCTAATCATAAAAACTTATAACCTGCAGTGAAAAATAGCGATTAGAGTACTGTAGTATAAGAGAATTTCCGGAAAAGAAATTAGAGTCAAGGTTGTAACAAAGAAAATTGAATATAAAAAGCAAAATCAGAAGACTCCAGCCAAAACCAATTAAATCAAACACCACTGAGGTTCCTCTTATAAAACATAAGTTTCATAAGAGAACCATAAATCTAATGGAAATTGTTTTTAATGCTAAAGAAATATGCCTACTTGATAAAGGATTAAAAAATAATTTAACTCCTAAAAGTGACATACGGCAACTGATCATATCTCTATTTAGTTTGGAAAGTTCGTTAAAGTGCGCCGCGCTTAAGAAGGACACTATTCTACAAGATAATTTAAGATGTCAAATTATCGATGGGATTAGTAAAATTGATGTTTGCACTGTAATCGTTCGAGCTCGTAGATGTAGGTTACTTCCAGACTGACAAAGCAGATTAAAGAACATGGGGGCGATCGTCACTTAGTCTGATAAAGGCAACGCGACGGTAATCATGGATGCTGAGTTATACAACGACAAAGTGTTGGACTATATTAAGGATAAAGATATAATTAGACTTAATTGTGACCCAACTGATAAATTTTGCAGTAGTATCAACAAATGCATAAATAAATATACAGTTTTTCTTAGTAAACAAGAAATGAGGTACATGAAAATGATCAAACCGTCGGCGCCAAAAATCAAAGGACTTCCTAAGGGTCATAAATCAGATATGCCTATTAGACCGGTGATAAACTTCACATCCGCTCCCACGTACAGGATAGCGAAACGCGTTAATCAGTATCTAATGAATAAAGTTAAACTGGAAAACAACGTTTCGTTGATGAACAACCTAGAACTCGTCATTAAATTGAACCTGGACTGTTTGAATAGTGAATATAGCACTGAAAATTTAATTAAAGGGCGCAATTTTTTGTCGACCGCGCATGTAAAATTAACATTTCATTTATTATGGAACAACCTGTTGAGGCAGACTCAACAGTGGTAATTTTAAATTTAATTTTAAATTTACTCCAACAGTGGTAAACTACTACAATACTTTAGACAAAGTTTCGTGCAAAAAAGCAAAGTTATCTTAAGTGTTAAGTAACATGATTAAGTCAAATAATTTATAAATTTTATAGGATTATAAAAAGATTTTGATTTTATTAGACTAATATCAGTTAAATCCATATGCAGATATAACAGAACGGATCAAGTGGCGCAGTGGGTAGAGCTGCAGGATTCAGGCAGGATGCGATAACGATCGGTGATCACATCTTTAATATTTATATTGTTGTGCAGAACTCATAGGCCGATTCATCTTTCATTTCATTGTATACAGTGTGACTTGGAGCTATGCTATATGATGAAGTTTTATTTTTACTCATATGGCCTAAATACCTTAAGTTCATTAACTTAATGTCCGAACCTAGATAAAAAGTCAAGAACGATAAAAATACCAATCAGCATTTTATTTCAACTGATTAATGTCGGTCAACCAATCAATAAATAAATTTCCGGATTTGCTAAACAAACATGAGCTTGATGTCTTATATGCATATTATATTGGCAAGTGTTCATAAAATCAAAAACTCTAATCTGACATGAGAAAGAAATAGATTTACCCGAAGAATTTAATTAAAGATGACAGACGATATTTTCAACTATATACTTTCGACATACATACATACGCATATGTTTTACGTGGTTTCTCGATACACTAGCATACATTGAGATACAATCAAAAATCCAAGCAATTATCTCCAGGCGATTATATACTTTCGAACAATACTGACCTTTTAGCTCACAGTCAAATATATTTAATTTGGCAATCCGACTAATTAAGTAATTTGTAAAAAAAAGTGAAAATTTCTTTTTCAATTTTAGACAATTATTTATTAATCAACTATTATTATGACTATAGTATTCGGCGCGGTTCATAACTAAAGCAATTAAATGCTATAATCGTAAATAATTGGAATACACCAAATAAATCATAAAATACCAAGCTTTAATCTAGGTTCATTAAACTGTGTACACACATATGAATTTTTACTTGTCTGCACACTCGTGCATATTACAAAATCGTCAATCAATTCTTAGTATTCTGCACATCGCAGCGAACATATACACAAACATAAATAACTCAACTATTTCGATTTGGAATTCAACGCATAAATCAAAATTTGTATTTTGCAAATTTCAAAAATGATTAACTATTGGTTAATAGTTGGGATACGTATATCCATCATGTATATGTGTTCTCCGCGATGTTGTGAACGTTACATAACAGTAGCACGTAGAATTTGTTATATGTTCATTTGAATATGTTACATTTTATGTAAATTATGTTAATTTCTATCTCTTTATTATCTTAGTGAATGAATTTTTCTAAAATACTTTTTTGGAATATTGATTAAATTCAAAATGACCACTGTTGAGTCGCCCTATTCAACAGGTTGTCCCATAATAAATTAAATTTTATTTTTATACCTGAGTGGTCCAATGTTTCTCACTCTTTAACAGTTCAGGTCCTTTGTATTTTGTCATTCAAAAGTTATGTAATCCAAACGGGCACCACGATCAAGTTGAACTGCGTCTTAAAAGAGTAATTGAAGATGTTTAAGATGATTGCCTTTGCATTCTTAACACTTTTTTTCTGGAATACTGTTGCAAACTATGTGCAAAGGCTACACATATTTGCCAAAAATTAAGCAAGTTGCGGTAAGCTTTTTTTTTATAGAACAGTACAATCTGCTGCGTTATATTGATTATCTCAATATACCAGTTGTATTTTTTCTTACTGTACTAGATCTTATTCTGTTACTTCATTGCCTCAAACTGGTTTAATTTTATTACATGCTGTTGCTGTGCTAGTTGCACTTGCGATGTTTTCCAAATCGTTTAGCTTTGATACTTTGGTTGATGCTGATAACGTTTTCTTCCTTAGAAGGAATCAACTTTATCGCTAGTCCATATATCTACAATGTTATAGATACTTCGGTTTCTAGTTTGTTGGTCATTTTTGCCATTTTGCTCTTAAAGGCACATCATACTGCTTGCGTTCTCCTATGTAAGGCTCCTCTTTTTGCATTTTTAAATGGTGGTAATTGAACATCTTTAGCTTTGTATTTGCATGTATATATGCAATATATATCCTTTTTCTCCAGATTTTCTTTTATTATTCTTGCAACTGGATCTTTTTATGTTTGTTATGAGTTTTAATATATTCAAATATTATTTTAGAAAAGTATAAAACAGTGATAACAGCGGGAAATTTACATTCATTAAAAGAGATCATGGCAGTACCCAATGGTAGAGGTAGGCGGGTTTGCTTTAGAACGCTTAGTGGCACAGGAAAAACGTTCGTCATCGGCGCCTAAATTTTCAATAAAATGCCATTTACCGAAACTTAAACATAAAATATTTCTAAAAGTTCTAGTGAAAATGCTGCAAACTTGCAAACTGACTGTCGGTTATAAATTTACCGAGGCACATAATAAATCGCTTTAAGCCATAAATTTAACTCTTCAAGATTAAGGAGATAAAATAAACCCATCCGATTAAACTTTTATTTGATTAGCGCTAGTGACTTCTGACAGACTTTAACCGATCATACCAATGATCGCATATTTGAAGAAATGTGAAGCGCAATACGTCAGCCATATTTTTGAAACATCTATTGGACATTGGAGATGACTTTTGCCATCGCTTCAATGTATAGTTTGGTTCCGACCTAATATGAGAATCCACGAATCTAAATTTGTATTTCAAATTAAAAAATTCAGTCGTCTCATCAGGCCACACTGCAATCAAACTACGAAAAAAATTTCTTGGTCTAATCTAAATATCACGCTTCGTATGTACACATACAGTTTTAGTGAATTATAAAAGATAGAAACCAGGCAACGTTACGTACTTGCGAGTGTATCAACAAAATCTTATACTAGTCTCACCTTTTTTGTAACTATTTCTTAGCCTTGTAGAACAAGTTTAAGTTTCTTAAACTCTGTCTTCGATGCACAGCAATTTCGTATTTCCAGCAATATGTGTTTATTTCTACGTAATATCTTCTTCCGTATGGCATTGATGCCTTACATGCTTGGCACATCAACTTCATTGTAGTGCAGACTGTTGAGTCAGTGATCTCATTAACTATTACAAGTGCCTCATTCTCTTTAGCAATTATCGCTTGGAAAACTTGTTTGTCCATTTTAGCAACATTTCAGCTAGGTGGCTGCTTTACAAAGTTGGTGCATATTTCATTCACAATATCGTAAACGATGTTTTGGTGGTCACTGCTTGTAAAGTTTTCAATGACTGGGCATTTCCTCAGTTTTAGTGTCGCACTGTCAGATGCTAAAGTAATATTATGTATAAATACAGTAAACCAGATTCTCTTAATCTACCAATATATTATGTTTAGCCATATTATAACAGCTATTTCCAGTACTTTCGGGAGTTAAAGAAGCCATACTCCACTCAATTGCCTTAGCTATGAAATTTAGCTTTGAAACGTGTAAACTCATAAAAACAATACTACAAACTAACAAAATACAGTGAGAGGTAATAAATCGGTCGCATAAGCTGCTAAGTTATGTAAAGCTTTCTTTTGAAAAACTAATAAACCTCTATACAAGGACAAGAAAAAGCTGCGACGGTAAAAAGTGCAAAACCTGTTTGTTCTTCAGGTCAGAGGCGGCTGACATAAACCCTGACAGTATGCATAAAATACAAGGAGCGGCCAAATTTTAATGAAGAATTAATAATTGTTCCCCAACTAGTTATGGGGATCTATTCTAGAGAAAAAAGAAACTAAAAAATCGCATACAGAAACACATCTTATTCCCTATTCTAAACGACGAACAGATAAAATAAGACAAAAAATTATGTTCGAATGTCCGAGCGTTTCGTAATTACCTGCAGTTAAAAAACAAAGAAACATCGTGTTCAAATATGTGATGGATAGGAACAATATGCATGGCGAAATAAAAAGGATGGTTTGGTTGATTCAACTGTCCTAAAATGAGGTGGAAAAGAAGTTTAATGAACTCAGTGAGAAATTGGAAAAATCCAATTTTCTTTTTCCCATTTAGAAAAGGAAGATAGTTTTTCCGCCCATAGACGAATCTTGGGAGATACCCTAAGAACCGAAAAAACTGCGGTATGAGATAAACCTACCAACTACGAAGAGAGTTTTTTTTTGGTACAGTTGGAAAGTACTGGGACCCAACAGCGGGTTTCCAACCCAATTGGTGAAAAGTATCGGTCAAGAAGCTGATATTAAAGTATTGGCACAAGAGGCCTAGTAGAAAGTACTTTAGGTTCTTGAATCACTGACGAAAGAAACAAAATATATTGCCTTTTATAAAAACGATACAAGCTTCTTATCAGGGGTCGCAAATAATTGGTTAGATGATTCGCCGTATTCAAGAAACGTGCTTTTAAAATGGTTTAAATGCCTTCAAATTTTCACCAAGGTCAACAACGTCAAAATTTTTAACAATATAAAAACTGGTATGTCGTTCTTATCAAGGTCGATATAACTAGTGCATCATTTATTGAAAAATAATTTCAAGCTTATGCCAAGCCTTAAAGAGCAAAACAGGGTATTATTTTACTATCTCCACTTCGGTTTCATTAATGAGCCTGGAATAAAAACTAGAATAATGATATAAAATTGATGCACCGGGTACTGCAGTTTTATGAGTGGTTGTTTCGACCAAAACATAAAAAATGTTAAATGCATTTAGCTCTTATACAATACATTGTGACCTTTAGTTTAATATGTCACTTTGATTTAGCATCTTCACTCTTCTTATTCAAATACAGTTTCATCTCATAAGCGGTATTAGGACCGAATGAGATATCGACTGTTTTTCAGTTTTCTTGCATTTTAGATTTGAAAGACTCCGGAAACACCTTTTTCTTGTCTAGCAGAAATAAACGAATTTCATCTCAATAACGAACACACCTTGCCAATCAGATTCTTTGCCTATCATGTTTCAGCACCCATAACGCATCAGTAGAAATTGAACAATACTGGGATTCGAGACAATTAAAGATTTACTGATATTTTTCCGAATATCAACACCTCTTGTTCCATTTGGTAATATTCTCAGTTTCAAAAGTTCTCAGTATTCGCAGTATTTCACATGTTATCGGAGCTTGCGTCAATACTATCATCAACCGCAAATTTAAACACTTTAGCCGCAGTTGTACTGAGATAAGTAATTAACTATTATATGCAATTAATATTTTTAACCACTTATAATGCCGTGATCCGTGCGTGTGTATTTTATCCTTGTTTTCAAAATTAACGATAATTTATTCTGTGTATAGAGCAATTTTGAAAGTTTACCATCACTAAAAGGCTATCCATTTTTAGCTATTTTACTGGTTACCTAGTTTACATCATGTTTACTACATGGTTACCATTTTTATGTTTTCGTCTATGCATTCTGTTCTGGGGCCGAAACTCCATCAACTCTTTCATAGGTAAATTGTCACAACCTATTTCACACCGTCGCCATCCAAACTATGATGACTCACAATTGCAACGCTCTATCACCGTCCTGTACTGGTGTTGATGATGGTTCAGTCAATGATTCTGTACTGCAACAGGGGTCAGTAGCTCCGGTCACCCATACTTTTTCAAATAAACATTTACTGAATTCATTTGCAAATTTCCATTAGAGCTCAGAATTAATAATCAATAATTACATAAATATATTACAATTATACACCGCATAATATTCCGATGGCTATTTACATTACTGATTGCAACCATTAATGACACATGAGATATAGAGAATGATATAATTTCATTTCTATATGCTCATCGTAAAAAGTCTGCAATTAATCGGTTAAATATATTTCATTGATTAGTGTGATTATACCATCGAGCTACAAATTATATATATAGTTCTGTACACTTATATACAAAGTTGAATAAATGTAATTGAACAAATAATTTCACTAAACACCGCTACCTGTTTTTTTTTAATGGAGAAAATAATTAAAGTCTAATCGATTATTTTTGTATATAGCTAGCTATACATTAATAATTCTGTATGCAAATTTTGAGCTGGGTTATTGGCACAGTCAATTTTTTATATTTAAGTGCGTGTAAAAAATCTAAAATCAATAAAAACCAAAAAGTTATACCATAAATGATTAATTAATAGTTTTTTATTGATTTCCTATACCTCCGGACATGCATTATTACATTCGGTAATCTTCAATCTTCTAATTTATAATAATATATCGTCGGTTAAGGTTTAAAGAAAAATAAAAGTAGTTTCAGGTAATTGAGGTGAACCATCATAAATCTATATGTAAGCTTATTGGTTTGTGTTGGGAGTTGTATTTTTTTTTGTCAGATCCAGCACCAAAGTCAGGAGTTGCCTTTCTGTTTCACTCTCAATATCACTTTCAAGGTAAGATATTTGAGTGAAAATTGGAAAGATATTTTTTTAATTAGTCCTGCAATTTTTAATATAATACTATTTTAATGGAACTCCATCATTTGTATTTTAAACCTAGTTTTTTATTAAATAAGTAAAATTTACTTTTAAAATTTACTTTAATTTGAGTGGAATTTAAAAAAAAACTTGGGTTTTATTTAAAATAATTTTTAGTTACAATATAAATTAAGAAACTTTACAATATAACTCATAAATTAAATTAAAACTGAAACGCAGCTTAATCATATAGTATAATTAAAGTGAAATTTTTCAACTCAAAAAAAAACATCTTTAGTCTTGGAAATCTTGATTTTTTGGTAATGTTGGGACTACCAGGCACGAAATAAAATTATATAATTTGAGTGAAATTTTTGGTAATTTGAGTGAAATTTTTAATTGAGAAGAAAGTCAAATTTATAAAATAACTCACGTTACCAAAACTCACTCAAATAATATCATCTTTTAGAATTGTATTGTTTGGTTTATTGGTTTTTATATTGCAGCCGATCTTATTCCATGGTGTGCCAATTTAGTTTTGATATTTAGTTCTATAAAATTAAACGATTTGATTTTAATATGATTTAGTGACTTTAATGAGTGGGATTTAAAGATTTTTTGAACAAACATTTTAAGAACCTAAAATTTAGGTATCAATATAACAGATTAAAGCTTTAGAGGGAAAGTTTTCTAAATTTATAATATTTCACTCAATATCACTTTTAAGCAAAGAGATTTGAGTGAAGATTTAAAAAATATTCTTCGATTAGTCATTTTTGGTTTATCGAACTCTTTTTTTTTTGTATTTAAAATTTAGTTTTTTTTATTAAATATTTGAAATTTTAATTTTTGAGTGGAGTTTTAAAAAATATATTTTTTTATTTAAAATAATTTTTAGTTACAATATAAATTAAAAAATTTTACAAACGCATTATTTGATTGCAACGTTTTACTCAAACAAAAATATTAGTTAAAACTAATTGAACTAGTTGTTTTAATATTAATAAATATATGTCCTAGTTTTTTATAAACTAAGAAACCTGAGAACTAAAATACATTTAAGACCAAACAATTATTTGAGTAATATTATTTGAGTGAAATTTTTTTAGGTCAGAACAAAATTGAGAGGTAATGCAAGTAACCACGATTAATATGATTTAAAAGTAAATTCGGATCAATTAAAAAGGTTATAATCATTTTCACTCAAATTATTGTTTTATGATGTGTACCTTAATGTAAAATGTCGCTTATAAAATTAGTTCGACAGTAATTTGTTAAACTTAGTGTGTTTCTAGCGAGAACTGGAATGGTGAGATTACCTGCTGAAGGTGTGGGTAATACAACCGATTAGTGAAAATTGATAATTTTAAATTTGTCAAATAAATTTTATTGATTTTGTTTTTTAAACTCGTTTGAATTTTAATGACTTTAAATGATTAAGTGAATAATGAGTAACAATTTAATATTTGAGTATATTTTACTTAAGACCTTGTTATTTAGGTATGATCTTTAATTTTAAGGAATTAGAACTAAAAATGTGATACAATATATAAAATTGTAAATAAAATTAACACAAATAAGTTGAGTGACATTATTAATGTTAAACTTTTTACTCAATACAATATTTGAGTTGCAATGTAATTTTGATGGATTTAACTTTAACGTAAAATGAAAACTATAACTACTCTTTTCTGTCTGAATCACAAAACAAAAGTATAATGAGTGAAATTTAATGGTTTTAATCAATTTTTCTAAACCAAAATGTATATTAATGCGGAAATCACACTAATTTAAAAACCATAAGATAATTTAACAAAATAAAATTTTATTAAACTCAAATCGAGTTATATTATATGAGTGAAACTTACTATTTATACATCGAATTTTACTTTAAATTTCAATTTGAATAAAACTAACATGGCCCTAAGTCATTTCAGTACTGACTTAAACTTTAAAGGAAAGTTCAATATATGGAATCGTATCCATTAGCATATTTTATATTTAAGCTATTTAGTATTTGATCAAAGTCACATAAATTAATAGGAGCTATTTAAATGGATTGAACGAAGTCGTAAATTTTATACTGTCGAAAATGAGGAAAATTTCTCGGGTTCTAAGAGATACGTTTGGTTCAGAGTAATGAGATACTTCAATAAAATATTTGTTGAACACCCGATTAAAATTGATACGATTAACAAATTTCCAGTTCTTCGTAAGGCCATTGCTATTTATTTTAAATTGATGGCTATAATACTGACGCATTAAATTTTTACTCATATTAGGAACAAGAATCCTATAACCGCATAGTTGTTCTTTGAAAAATTGGTTGTATGAAAATTTATTTCTGACTTTTACTGACTGTACAATTTCTTTAGTTCGAATTACATCAGATAAATAAACCAGAAAACTATCCATTTCATTAGCAACTGGAACATTTCGTAGCTGCATAATATTTGCAATGCTTTTATGACTAAGCCTTGTGATAAAAAAATTATGGTTTAATGATTGAAATGTTGTGTGAATATCTATAAGACAAGAGCTTTATGATCAGAAAAGTAGACATCAAAACAGTTAAGATTATATCGATAACTTACCAAATCTGTAAAAACATAGTCTAATATAGATGGTGTGTTAAACATCCTAGTGACTTACTAATTTAACTTTTTCCCAAGTGACTAATTTGATATCAAACTACCAAACATCTAAATCATAAAGACGAATCTACAATTAAAATATAAAGAATTAGCGGCCGTTGTTTTATCCTTGCAATTGGGCCTGGTAATCCATCACCTTGAAGATACACAAAAGGGACTATTGAACCAACTTATAGAAGTGAAACATGAACACCAGAAATATTTCGTCGTTTTTGCATTTAAGTGGTTGATGTTTTTGATAGTTGGGTCATTTAGATATTATGAAACCCATTAGTCGTCTATTCTCGTTTGGATTTCACGCTTTATGTGAATACATAAATATTTTATCAATAATGCAAGTAAAATGAATCCTTTCTCCAAAATAAATATTTTTTAATTTTAGTCAATCTCTATCACCTCATCGTCATTTTAGGTTATGAAATTAGAATGTTTGTTTTACCAACTGTCGTAAAAAGTTGCGACAAAAAATAAATATATTATGGTCTTTAATAATTTCGTAAAATTTAAACTAATATTAAAAAAAATTTAAGTTCCAAATATTTGTTTGTACATAAATCATCATCCGCATCGCCATCTTCAAAAATATATATCACCGCAACATTATAATTTTGTAATATTTTCTATTCTGCAAGCATTCCATATACCATACACACAAGCATAACATCTAATGAAAGTTTACCATTGTTATATTACATAAATTTCATAAGAAATTGAAGTTCAAAGATTGTCATAAGTGTTTTTATTGTTATGTCAATTCCGTGCATTGTATATATGTGCGTGCACGACGATTATGTCTCATTTTTTGATTGATACTTGCATATAGGGTTGGGTTTATGTGTGCATATCATAACGTACAAAATTTTTTTTTTAATGATATTATGTGTTTGCAATTATAATGATGGTGAATGGGTGCATTATACATGAAGTTGTAATAAATATCGAACATGCCATGAAGCGGTCTCCTGTTGACCTCTCGAGAATATTGAGGATTTGGAGAATGTTATGTCTTTTAAATTGAATATTAGCATTTTTTTTACCGATTCATATCATTGCACGATTAAGAATTGCGACTGTCTTTGCGCCCTTATTTGTGTGCCTCAATGAAATTAGCAGGAGATAATAAAACAGCGGGTTCATCTTAAGGATGAGATAAATATTCGTTGAAATAAAGAATCCGAGCGGAAGCGCGTTTGTATAAAAAGTATAGAGAGCCTTCTGACTTAGAAAACGTCGTCATGCCAGTGCAACCATTAAGTGTTTCAGTCACAGAAAAAGCAAAGACCGAAATTTAGTTTTAGCAAAATTAGAATTGGTGAGCGTAAAGGGTTATCCGAAGACCTGGGATCAATCAGAGATTCTGGAACTGCAATTTGTCTAAAAGTAGTTGGTCTAAGAGTACATGAACGGGTTGATATCATTCAATCCGTTGAGTACCCAAAAAGCGACAAGGTGTCTTATGCAGCGGCATAAACCAAGGATTCCAAATTCTTCGAATAAGAAAAGAGGAACTCAGTTAAAACCAATTCAGGTTGCTAGTACAACCCATTGAGAGAGGCTGGGCTTGTTTCTTCGTTACCTTAGAAAAAACTGCTTAGGATAATTGTTTAAAATAAGCCTTCTCAGCAAACCTTGTGGATATCTAAATCGTTATCATGATCCAAAATAAAAAAAACAAAGAAGAAAACCTTGAGCTTAATTTCATAACCGGGTCCAGCAACAACAAGGTCACACATTGGGTCTTTGATGTGTCGCCAAAACCACGTATTTTTTTACTGCTTAAACGCAAAGTATGCAAGATCCAAACGCCATGCCATGCTCAGCAACTTTCCAATTATCATAACTAGCGACTTCAATACTATGTCAAAACTTTGGCATAATAAGGACACAAACAATTGCAAGATCCTCGTGGAAGATTTTATTGCTAGAAGGGACCACTTTGTGCTAAAGTAATGGCCAGTCAAACAACTATTGACACAATGGTGGACCAAATATTGAGTGAAATATATGCAGTAAAACGTACAAATTGGAAAGAGCTCGAAAATTTGTAGAACTCAACTTGGTAAGGATGGTCTGAAAACATTAGCTACACCTCCAAAGAGGATGTGCGTATATAGTAAAGCCTAATATAAAAGCTCACTTATCAGTGTCTGTGATAGAAGTGTATAGCACGAACACGAGCACACAAAGGAAAATTACCGAAATTGACAAATGGAGTAACCACAAAAAGAGCAACAGTGCATGAAAGTTGCGCCAAATATATCAAAAAGAGACGAACCCATCAGTAAGACTGCAAAAGAAATGCAGCTTTATGTAGCCTACCATAATGAATACTCCAGAGATATGAATAGGATAAGCCAGATTAGGCTGGAATAGTACAATACATAGCATTGTCATGCATAACCACGGGGTGGGTCCGTGCATAAATTTAGCACGGGAAGGCTTAAAACTACTGAAGTACTGAGCATCTCAACAAATAAACGACACGGTAACAACTGACACAGAAGCGTCGAACGAAGTTAGAGCGCATAGATTTGTAACAACAAGAACTTGCGATTTGGAAGAATTCAGCAATGATGAAATCGCACGGATACAATAATGTTCCTCGATACTCGGCCTCGATAATATTGAGGCCAATAATATATAAAGCCTATAATACATGGCCTATAATACGGCCTGGTATCACACTTTTCCCGAACGACTGCCTCAAAAAAGATGGGGTTTTTCGAAGGTATGGAAAAATGGCAAAGTAATAATAATTTGGATGGGAGGTAAACAAGATCCCACCCACCAAAAATTCTTTAGGCCAATCATGCTACTACTATAGTCTTGACTAAATTACTCGTGAAACTGATAACTGCGGTATGTTGATGTGTGTGTTCCAGGAAGTGTTAAATTTTGTGTTAAATTTAGTGCTTTCATCAGCCAAAACAGTTATGACCCAACTTAAGAGAACGTTTGATATTAGAAGATCTCTTTGGGGGTCTGTGAATTGAGTAAAAATTAGGATAGTCAATACTGTAAAGTGCTTGATTTTGATGAAAGTCACGTAGTCACATCACATATCCTAAGGACTGCAGAAAGTACTAAACAAGTATTTTTTACTCTGAAACGTATAAGTAGAAAATTTGCCACTTAAAACATGCCATTAAAATGAAACGAGCAGCTGCGAGTATGGCAATGATATAGGAACTATGACCCACTTGCTCTAAAGCTGCAATCTTAGTAAAGAAGAAAGTCAACTATTAATAATGGAGCTGAGCGAAGAATGGCCAACAAGAGTGGAAATCGAATTTTAAGGATTCCACGAAACATCGTGATTTTCAAAAGGTTCCATGACAAAGTTCTAAGCAAAATATAGAGCAAGTTCCTACACAATTCTTACACTATATTTTTATCTGATTAGCTTAAGCTAGATATAGCAAACAAGTACTTGCCTTCTCGTAGCAGCGATGTAATCTGGTCTTCAACCTGCCTAAGAATATTGAGAACAGTTAACTAAATCAAGCATGATGGTGCGAGAATGTATATAGGCTAAGCCGGCGGTTGACATTTTTACACAGTAAAAACTGCGCCTGAACCTTATGTCAAAAGTGACTGCAATAAAATGGTAGTAGGTAAAAAATATTAGAAGGCACCCAAATAAAAAAAACAAAAATGAAGAAAAAGAACGAACAAATTATGGTGCAGTAATTCGTAACCCCAGTACCGCCAATTTTAAGAGTAGTGAGTGCGTTAACCCGATTGGACGAAATCGTTTGACTGTTTGGAGTATTTATCCCCAACTAATTGGGCAGACTCATTCACGAAAAATAAGTGGATTATGAGAGTACCTACATTAAAAGATAAACTTGAATCGTCTTCACTTTCTGATCTAAATGAGGACTAGGAGCCCGCCATAGTACTAGAAAAAGGAACTAAAAAAACAAATGGTAGTCGATCAGAGTGGTAGAAATTAACACTTAAACGGCTGAAAAAAAAATCGAAAACGACCACCTCACAACCAAATACTCCTTTGTCTTGCTAAGGAAACAAAGGGTGAATTTAGAACTTACTGGTCTGGGAGAAAAAGTTACTCATATTCACAAAACTACGAAAATGGATCTTTTGCGAGAGTTGAAAGCACGGGAAACCAACCGCAAACAGCTATTTCCAATTCCAAATGGAGAAAACTATTTATCAGGAAGCTGAAGTTAAAGCCGTGGTACAGGAAGTCCATGAAGACATAAGGAACATTGATCTAGTGAATATAAGGAAACTACTGCAAAACCTGCTACTGCCAAAATATAAGATCGATCGGTTGATGCAAGCAATCATAGCCTCTATACAGTGACCACAACGCGATACAGGACGACAGTGATTTGTCAGGAACTTTAGAAAACCAGGTGTCTGAAATGACAGACTATATTTATACAAGAGTTTGTGATGCAGAATTGCCACCTAGATGAACAATTAGCTACGAAACGTTGATATCAACGTACATATAGGCCGATCACGAAATATGAATTACGGCTATATTGTACTACTTGTTTAAGTAGTCCAGTAAAGCAAATAAAGAGCCTTGCTTTCAAGAATTGTGTGAATATGTAAACCGGGATTCTTGGGGCATTTCCAGGGTTGTTTGTTTGCTTTTATTATACTTGCCTAAGGAAAGGATTATTCCCAAGCAGAGAAAAGTTGAACGACTGGAACTTCTTCCGAAAGAAGCGAAACCATTAGAAAATGCATCATCATACCACCCAAACAGCTTGCCGGAGCGGCTGGTAAAACATTAGAGAGCATAATATGCAAAACACTGTAGGATGCCAATTAAACAAAAGAGATTTGTCGAGCATGTAACTCGACTGGATGGGAATGAATATATGACGCGCTACTAAGTCCCAAGTTGTGTACTTGGGGTTCTTCATTGATCAATCGGCCTATTTGATTTTCTGGTTGCGAGAACTTAGTGTGAGGACTAGATTAGTGTCATCATGATCAGCCATGTCTTATCAACCCTTATATTCATACATGACAATGGGTCTAACCTATACCCTGTACAACTCCACCTTGTTGTCATTTGCAAGGTATTCGGACTTCAACGAAGGACGTAGGGCATACAAAGCATAATTGACTGCAGCAAGACAACTCCCACACAATTACCATAAGTGGTTACGGATCTGATTAAAGAGTATCGGGGACAAAGCATATACTTGCCGTACACCAACTGTAACTGCAGTCTGCATTACTGTCTCTGGTGGATTGTTTTCTAATATAATGCCCTGTTTTGAGCAACTGAACCATCTTGACTTGGAATCTACTTTAGCTTCTTTTTCATCGATTTGAGTAGAAATTTCGGATAGGCTATTTTTCGTACTCCAATTTTTTGGATATTAGCACTAGCACTAGTCTTGTAGTTCTCTCGAATAAGAAACGTTTTGGGATCATTTAAAGTTCGAGGAACTCTTTTCATGTCGTGCTTAAAGCATTTATTTTCGTCTATTTTCATCTCCTGTATTTTGCCTTTCACTTGAGTATGCTATACTAACTGATCTCGTCATTGTGCTCTCCAATTTGGTGTGTATGGATTTTGCTAGTTGGATTGCTGTTAACTTATTTCAGCAAGCATCAAGGTTAGAATACCGATTATCAACAGTTCTAAATGCTTCGAAATCCCAAATTTCGTAATATTTTGACGGTACCTATTCTAGTCATCGTTAATATTTTGACGAATCGTTCAATCGTTTAGTCGCCGTTTATTACACAAATCTTATATATTTACAGATTCCACCTGAACTTTTATTTTGTCTTATTCTTTAGTTCGATACATATACATATATACGACATAATTTTTTATTTTTCATTTTACTGTTATACAAAAATAAATAAGTACAGCCGCAGAATATGCTTAAGAAGTACAACACCAATACAGTGACTATATATTCCATTGGCTATAACAAGTTTTCGGCATTCTTATGTCGTATCTTCTTCTTTTTGTGTTTGGTTTAAAATTAAAAATTTCCGATCGTCAATTATGTTTGGACCATAACAATTTAAAAGATTGAAGATGATTCGAATTTATTGCAGGTTACACGATTGAAAAAATTAAATGTTTGGTAGAATGTTATTGGAATATAGGGCAAGTTAAAAATTGGTTGAATGATTTATAAACAACCAAAATAATGTTAAAAGTCAGGTAGATTATATATAGCACCTAATAATTCACTCTATATTACTTGAATTTATTTCCACAAATTTGCCAACAATAAGCCTCCATCAGTTTCGATTTTCTCACTATAATACGACATTAAATTTATTAAATAGTGGACAGTATAATGCATCTTGTATTGTCATGCGACATTTTTTACGAATATTTATAAATGTTGTAAAGCAAAGACGCAAACCTGTACCTTTAATTTTTTTTAGTACTAACAATATAAACTGTACTAATTCTCTTTATACATAGCAAACATTTAGGGGAATTAAATATAATTCATAAATGGATTGATGACTATAATTCTTTTAAGTTGAGATACTTGGCATTGACAGTATGACACAACGGTGCTTTGTCTTTTGTAATTGGGAGCATCCGAGTGTCGTAAACGACATTTAAATATGATTTAAAATTTCCAGTTTTAATGTACAGTTACATAAACAAACAGACTCATTGGATGGCAATATATCAGACAAGAAAGAAAATCGGTTATCGGTTGAATCTTCTTGTCTTGCAATAAACTTGATGGCCAAAAAGTGAAGATTAAATAACTTATGGTATACGTTGCTTTTTATGATTAAGGCAACCTTAATGTAAAATCTTTTGTAGTCTTGTTCTTGGTAAAAAAAACTTTTTAACAAAGGTTTAAGGTTTAAGGTTTAAGGTTTAAGGTTTAAGGTTTAAGGTTTAAGGTTTAAGGTTTAAGGTTTAAGGTTTAAGGTTTAAGGTTTAAGGTTTAAGGTTTAAGGTTTAAGGTTTAAGGTTTAAGGTTTAAGGTTTAAGGTTTAAGGTTTAAGGTTTAAGGTTTAAGGTTTAAGGTTTAAGGTTTAAAGTTTAAGGTTTAAGGTTTAAGGTTTAAGGTTTAAGGTTTAAGGTTTAAGGTTTAAGGTTTAAGGTTTAAGGTTTAAGGTTTAAGGTTTAAGGTTTAAGGTTTAAGGTTTAAGGTTTAAGATTTAAGGTTTAAGGTTTAAGGTTTAAGGTTTAAGGTTTAAGAATTAAGGTTTAAGGTTTAAGGTTTAAGGTTTAAGGTTTAAGGTTTAAGGTTTAAGGTTTAAGGTTTAAGGTTTAAGGTTTAAGGTTTAAAGTTTAAAGTTTAAAGTTTAAAGTTTAAAGTTTAAAGTTTAAAGTTTAAAGTTTAAAGTTTAAAGTTTAAAGTTTAAAGTTTAAAGTTTAAAGTTTAAAATGTCTCTGTTCTACGTGTTTCGAAAAATAAAAACAAAAAATATTTCATCTCGAGTGAAGTACTTTGTTTGTTTGGGAAACTTGTGTAAAATTTTTTTTTTTAGTATTTCTTGCAGCACAAGATTAAAGTGAAAAATGTTTATAACTTATTGCCTCAAGAAATTTGACGAAAATTAAAATGTATTACATTTCGTTCGGAATGAGTGAGTGTCGGAGTGTGTATGTATTTATAAAGCATCTTAAAATATAATATGTATATCGTAAAAAAAAAATACTCACATGAGGGAAAGCACACATAAAAAAGTTTGAATTGAAAAATAAAACAAAGTGTATTGTGCATGATATGTAAATCGCGGAAGCAAATATGGAGCAAATACGTAAATAGATGTCGACGAGACCTTCGCAGGTAAATGAGCAAAAAAAAAACATTTATTTTATTCAACTCAATTAATTTATTGTTAATTACTATTTTTTGGTTTCGTATATATATAAATGTTAACAATAAATTTAACGACAACATAAAATATGTAGAATATGTTGTTTTTATATGTTCATGTAACAATATAAACTGTACTAATTCTCTTTATACATAGCAAACATTTAGGGGAATTAAATATAATTCATAAATGGATTGATGACTATAATTCTTTTAAGTTGAGATACTTGGCATTGACAGTATGACACAACGGTGCTTTGTCTTTTGTAATTGGGAGCATCCGAGTGTCGTAAACGACATTTAAATATGATTTAAAATTTCCAGTTTTAATGTACAGTTACATAAACAAACAGACTCATTGGATGGCAATATATCAGACAAGAAAGAAAATCGGTTATCGGTTGAATCTTCTTGTCTTGCAATAAACTTGATGGCCAAAAAGTGAAGATTAAATAACTTATGGTATACGTTGCTTTTTATGATTAAGGCAACCTTAATGTAAAATCTTTTGTAGTCTTGTTCTTGGTAAAAAAAACTTTTTAACAAAGGTTTAAGGTTTAAGGTTTAAGGTTTAAGGTTTAAGGTTTAAGGTTTAAGGTTTAAGGTTTAAGATTTAAGGTTTAAGGTTTAAGGTTTAAGGTTTAAGGTTTAAGAATTAAGGTTTAAGGTTTAAGGTTTAAGGTTTAAGGTTTAAGGTTTAAGGTTTAAGGTTTAAGGTTTAAGGTTTAAGGTTTAAGGTTTAAGGTTTAAGGTTTAAGGTTTAAGGTTTAAGGTTTAAGGTTTAAGGTTTAAAGTTTAAGGTTTAAGGTTTAAGGTTTAAGGTTTAAGGTTTAAGGTTTAAGGTTTAAGGTTTAAGGTTTAAGGTTTAAGGTTTAAGGTTTAAGGTTTAAGGTTTAAGGTTTAAGGTTTAAGGTTTAAGGTTTAAGATTTAAGGTTTAAGGTTTAAGGTTTAAGGTTTAAGGTTTAAGAATTAAGGTTTAAGGTTTAAGGTTTAAGGTTTAAGGTTTAAGGTTTAAAGTTTAAAGTTTAAAGTTTAAAGTTTAAAGTTTAAAGTTTAAAGTTTAAAGTTTAAAGTTTAAAGTTTAAAGTTTAAAGTTTAAAGTTTAAAGTTTAAAGTTTAAAGTTTAAAGTTTAAAGTTTAAAGTTTAAAGTTTAAAGTTTAAAGTTTAAAGTTTAAAGTTTAAAGTTTAAAGTTTAAAGTTTAAAGTTTAAAGTTTAAAGTTTAAAGTTTAAAGTTTAAAGTTTAAAGTTTAAAGTTTAAAGTTTAAAGTTTAAAGTTTAAAGTTTAAAGTTTAAAGTTTAAAGTTTAAAGTTTAAAGTTTAAAGTTTAAAGTTTAAAGTTTAAAGTTTAAAGTTTAAAGTTTAAAGTTTAAAGTTTAAAGTTTAAAGTTTAAAGTTTAAAGTTTAAAGTTTAAAGTTTAAAGTTTAAAGTTTAAAGTTTAAAGTTTAAAGTTTAAAGTTTAAAGTTTAAAGTTTAAAGTTTAAAGTTTAAAGTTTAAAGTTTAAAGTTTAAAGTTTAAAGTTTAAAGTTTAAAGTTTAAAGTTTAAAGTTTAAAGTTTAAAGTTTAAAGTTTAAAGTTTAAAGTTTAAAGTTTAAAGTTTAAAGTTTAAAGTTTAAAGTTTAAAGTTTAAAGTTTAAAGTTTAAAGTTTAAAGTTTAAAGTTTAAAGTTTAAAGTTTAAAGTTTAAAGTTTAAAGTTTAAAGTTTAAAGTTTAAAGTTTAAAGTTTAAAGTTTAAAGTTTAAAGTTTAAAGTTTAAAGTTTAAAGTTTAAAGTTTAAAGTTTAAAGTTTAAAGTTTAAAGTTTAAAGTTTAAAGTTTAAAGTTTAAAGTTTAAAGTTTAAAGTTTAAAGTTTAAAGTTTAAAGTTTAAAGTTTAAAGTTTAAAGTTTAAAGTTTAAAGTTTAAAGTTTAAAGTTTAAAGTTTAAAGTTTAAAGTTTAAAGTTTAAAGTTTAAAGTTTAAAGTTTAAAGTTTAAAGTTTAAAGTTTAAAGTTTAAAGTTTAAAGTTTAAAGTTTAAAGTTTAAAGTTTAAAGTTTAAAGTTTAAAGTTTAAAGTTTAAAGTTTAAAGTTTAAAGTTTAAAGTTTAAAGTTTAAAGTTTAAAGTTTAAAGTTTAAAGTTTAAAGTTTAAAGTTTAAAGTTTAAAGTTTAAAGTTTAAAGTTTAAAGTTTAAAGTTTAAAGTTTAAAGTTTAAAGTTTAAAGTTTAAAGTTTAAAGTTTAAAGTTTAAAGTTTAAAGTTTAAAGTTTAAAGTTTAAAGTTTAAAGTTTAAAGTTTAAAGTTTAAAGTTTAAAGTTTAAAGTTTAAAGTTTAAAGTTTAAAGTTTAAAGTTTAAAGTTTAAAGTTTAAAGTTTAAAGTTTAAAGTTTAAAGTTTAAAGTTTAAAGTTTAAAGTTTAAAGTTTAAAGTTTAAAGTTTAAAGTTTAAAGTTTAAAGTTTAAAGTTTAAAGTTTAAAGTTTAAAGTTTAAAGTTTAAAGTTTAAAGTTTAAAGTTTAAAGTTTAAAGTTTAAAGTTTAAAGTTTAAAGTTTAAAGTTTAAAGTTTAAAGTTTAAAGTTTAAAGTTTAAAGTTTAAAGTTTAAAGTTTAAAGTTTAAAGTTTAAAGTTTAAAGTTTAAAGTTTAAAGTTTAAAGTTTAAAGTTTAAAGTTTAAAGTTTAAAGTTTAAAGTTTAAAGTTTAAAGTTTAAAGTTTAAAGTTTAAAGTTTAAAGTTTAAAGTTTAAAGTTTAAAGTTTAAAGTTTAAAGTTTAAAGTTTAAAGTTTAAAGTTTAAAGTTTAAAGTTTAAAGTTTAAAGTTTAAAGTTTAAAGTTTAAAGTTTAAAGTTTAAAGTTTAAAGTTTAAAGTTTAAAGTTTAAAGTTTAAAGTTTAAAGTTTAAAGTTTAAAGTTTAAAGTTTAAAGTTTAAAGTTTAAAGTTTAAAGTTTAAAGTTTAAAGTTTAAAGTTTAAAGTTTAAAGTTTAAAGTTTAAAGTTTAAAGTTTAAAGTTTAAAGTTTAAAGTTTAAAGTTTAAAGTTATAATTTGTAAACTAAATTTAATAAACTTTCGACTAAAGCTTAATTGATGTTTATATTTGTTAAGTTTTTACGAGTTGCAGCAACTTTTTTCCCGCTTATATTTCACCAGCTCCTTTAAATTCATATTAAAAAATAATTTTTCAGGAGAAATAATTCTTTCATATTTTTTCGTATTTCATTTCGTATTTCGAATTTCGAATTTTTCTTACAACGAATTTTAATACCCTCCCTTTTTTCTCCTTTAATTCCAAGATAAAGAATCGGTAATTTCTCCAATTCTCAATATTTCCACAGCATAATAGTTCAGTCGTATTCAAATACTAATCGGACGAACATGTTTTATACAAGTTGTGATTTTATTTTACGAAATGTCGAAAATGTCTCTGTTCTACGTGTTTCGAAAAATAAAAACAAAAAATATTTCATCTCGAGTGAAGTACTTTGTTTGTTTGGGAAACTTGTGTAAAATTTTTTTTTTTAGTATTTCTTGCAGCACAAGATTAAAGTGAAAAATGTTTATAACTTATTGCCTCAAGAAATTTGACGAAAATTAAAATGTATTACATTTCGTTCGGAATGAGTGAGTGTCGGAGTGTGTATGTATTTATAAAGCATCTTAAAATATAATATGTATATCGTAAAAAAAAAATACTCACATGAGGGAAAGCACACATAAAAAAGTTTGAATTGAAAAATAAAACAAAGTGTATTGTGCATGATATGTAAATCGCGGAAGCAAATATGGAGCAAATACGTAAATAGATGTCGACGAGACCTTCGCAGGTAAATGAGCAAAAAAAAAAACATTTATTTTATTCAACTCAATTAATTTATTGTTAATTACTATTTTTTGGTTTCGTATATATATAAATGTTAACAATAAATTTAACGACAACATAAAATATGTAGAATATGTTGTTTTTATATGTTCATGTATGTGGAGAGCATCATTCTCGTGACACACAATGGATTGTATAAAAATAAACTTTGAAAGCTAATTTTCATGTTTTGGTTTTTGTTGTTGTTGTTCATATGTGTATCACATACATAGTTAAAACATAATAACGGTTTATAAATACATCCTGGTTTCCATATCATACACCATAACGACAGATATATTCATGAGTATATGTATATATGCTTTTTGTTATTAGAGCTTTTGTTATAGTAGCAAAAAACAACAAACAAACAAGGAAATATATTGGAGGCAAATGTGAAATGGAAAATGTGAAAATTGTACTAAATTATATCAGAGTTACAATGGAAATTTAAATAACTGGTTGGGGATTGTGTTGGTTAAATAGAATTCTGTTTTAATTTTTAGCTAGGATAAATTTAAGTGAGCTTTTTGTAAACAAGCGCCGAATGGTATTTGCAATGAATATCTGGATCAGCAACAAAATAAATTATTTCACAGTTTTAAATTAACATTCAACTTTTTTAGTTCATCAAATTGGACCAATTAATTATTATAATTAATCCTCTTCAATCCTTTTACAGGAGTTTAAATAGTATTCTTAGTATTTTTAAGGGTATTAAATTTAAACGAATTATTTCCAATCGAATTCAAAATGAAAAAAACACAGATTCAGTTGGCAGACACTCACTTAATTTTTAGGGTTATATCTAACATTGAAAGTGTATCGATCATCACATCAGAGTAGAGAACTATACAAATTTTAAAATATTTTTGAATGAAGATTTTAAAATGCTGATTGATGTAAATTTTTAAGTTAAGATAGCACAATTATATGTTCAAGATATTTAAAATTTTTGTAAATTTTACTAACCTTACCTTTAAAATTGTGATGGTCTCATTTTTGATATGAAGTAGAAGAAATTTCTGGAATAAAACAAAAACGTTAAACTTAAGTAATACAAGTCTTCCGGAAATATTTATATTTTTGTTTATTTATTATTGTTAATGAACAAAAGCTTCGGCTTAAAGCATTTAATAAAGAATTATTATTATTGTTATTTTTTTGGACAAGTCTCTTTGAGGATTAAGTGTACTCGATCTAGCTTAAACAGAATGATAGTAGTTTTTGACAATCTTCGAATGACCTTAACAGGCTTTTTTATGAAAATTTGCTCAGAGTATTGTATTCTTCTGTCCTTTGGAATCCGAATACTGAATATCTTCAAATTTATGATTTCGTGATTGCACAGTCATTGCCACATTTGGGTCATCATCATATTTGAGGTGGACTCTCAGAGATGAGAGTAAACAGCTAATGATATTTTCATGGTTTTTAGAATTCAAAAATAGATTTAGTAAGTTGAAGTGACAAGGGATCCGAGGGATTACACAGATGGCTAAACACTAAACACGTATGGCATTGTGAAGTGGACTAGTTCTAGTCAAGTTTAATAGGTGTCATTTACGCCATTTATAAAAATTCCATCCTACATAGAAGATAAAAGAGTTCAACAATGAGATCAACAACTTGATCTCATTGTTGAACTCTTTTATGATAATAAACCCTAGAGTTAATTTTATACTAATTGATTTTGAGACCGATGAAAGCTAAGAATTAAATAAACCCAACAGTGTCTATTACACCATACAGTCAAACTACTCAGATATCATTTTATATTAAACCTGGACCTGGTTGGTGGGTAGACAGAAAACATATGTTATCCTGAAAGGTTTCACTTGTACGAAAGATAAATTCAATACTGTTCCCATATGGACCATTACAACTGTAATTAATCACATAACCATTAAAGACTACATACATTTGACACGAATCACACGATTTTCATTTTTTGCGGAAATGAACATTGAAAAATTTAAAATCGCGTCGCTCCAGGTCTATTAACGATTCGTGCGAACATATTTCGGAAATATTGGTCATTCCTTAAAAAATATACCGGAGCATAACGGTAATATTTACCGGAGCATAACGGTGATACATTACAGAAATGCATTTCGAGCTGTGACATCGTAAAAAGAAAATTCAGAAAACCGAAAAAACTGAAGTTCTAGATATAATTAAAACAAAATTAAATGGATTAGCTTATGATCTAGTAAAATGTAGTGAGATTAAAATTTGGAAGAATTTCAAGGCCAAAATAAAAGCTTAATTTGGTGATTGTCGCTCTGTTTCACAACTTCAATATGAATTGGCCGGAGTCTTACAAACTAAATTAGAGGATATACGAACATACGCTTCTCGAGTACTTAAGCTTATTTTGGTTATTTAAATATGAGAGATGGCGGTTAACGTTATCTCTCCAGCCGGCGGTTTCAAATTTGGCTCCGAAAAACGTAATTTTTTGCTCATATTACAAAATCGTTGGACATCACATATCTCAGTGATGAAAAAAACACAATATAATGATTCCAGGCGTTTAAAATTTTCTAATAATCTAGACAAATTAAATAATCAGGATCTAAACCAGGTACCACGTAATATTTTCACTACCACTTATTCTGCAGCTACTAGACATTTCCAACTCAGAAAATAACACATTTCTTCTTGATACAAGTGCTGAGGTTTCCCTCTTTAAGGTTGATCGCATAAGGAATGATGCATTCTGTTTCCCAATCATAAGTGTCTTCTAAGTGATAAAACCTCTCAACTCAAAGAGAATTTATCTCAATATAATGGTAGTATACATTTAGATAATCATTACCCATTCTTTTAAAATAATTGGAGCCAATTTTACTTTCCCATTTGATGGTATTATTGAAAAAGATTTCCATTAATTTTTCCAAAAAAAAAAAAAAAATTAAATATTCTTTATTCCAATAACTGTTTCGTGTTACCTATGAATTTAAGGGTTAACATACCTTTATGTTGTGAAATTTTTTTTAAGATTACAATGGTTAAGAATGCCCTTCGGGTTAAAGAGAACTCCAGCTACCTTTCAGAGGCTAATGTCAAGTTCTCACTGGACTCAACGGAATTAAATGTTTGGTTTGCTTGGACGATATAGCAATATATGAAAAAAATAGTCCTGACCATAACGAAAAATTAGCCGAACTATTTCAATGCATCCAAAAAATAATCTGAAAATTAATCGTTCGAAGTGCAACTTTCTTCGAAAGGAACTCATATATCTCGGACATATTATTTCTAGTAGTGGCATAAAACCTGATCCTTTGAAGATAACTGTTATTCAAGAATATCCAGTTCCTAACGATACGAAACCTATAAAACTCACCGGGTACTATCGTAAGTTCATTCCTAATTTCGCAAAAACCTCCAGTCCTCTGACAAATCTAAATGTCCCAGAATGCCGTAATTATACTATTTAATGCAAACGTACTAACCCCAGTACAAGATAAACGAAAATTTCAAGAGCCTCTTATTTCAGATTAAATCAGGAAACTAAAATACAGCAACCTAAAACAACCATACCTAACAAAACTGTTAAAGCATTAGATAACCCTGAAGACATACAATCTGTAATCAAAGAATTACATACTACTCCAGCAAGGGGGCATTAAGGAATAGTTCGAACTTATAAGCGGATGAAACAATATTACTATTTCCCACAAATTTAAAAAAAAATTTAAAAATATCAAATCTTGTGGAACTTGTCAAAAAAATAAACATTCCTTGCCTACTAAACACCCATTTCGGAAATATTTCCTTGATGTAGTCGGCCCACTGCCAAGTAGTTATGCCAACAACAAATTTACTTTGACCGTTCAAGACAACCTCACCAAATTTTCGGTCGAATTGTTGTTCGGATATAAGGCTGAAATATCACATTCTTTATCAGCTAATATAGAACCAATCTTTTATGGTGACTATCTTGTCGATTTAAAATTTAAAATGTAAAATGCGTTTAAAAACTTTTGGTATCCACCTGCCCCGTGCTGCTTTGAAAATGTTTACCAAATATCTTCACTGAATCTCATTCAGTATACCCACTAATAAAAATTAAACTTTTAGGACCTCCAAGGCAATTCTTTTCTCCTTGTTCGAAATTGAAAATTCAAAGTTTTAGGGCATATTTATAAATTCCGTACATTATCGTACAGATTGGCTTGATAGTCAATATTTTTAAATTTGCGCATAACTTCCCATCGTCCTACCGAGCGAAATAAAACAAAACAATTTTGAAAAGTATCAAATAATTTTATAAGTTGAACTGAGCATGGAACAGAACCCCAAAACCATAAACAAGTAAAATGTGCGGTTAAAATTGATTTTCACTCGTCACGCATATATTTGTTGGGGATTGCAGCGTATTTTGACTTCATAAGTAGTCGTACGGTTTACAAACCATGGTAATCAACAAGCAGGGTTTGCAGGATTTGCAATAAAAACCGTCATGTAATTGCCGAAAATCTAATTTATATACACTTTATTTGACACAAAACTTTAAAATTGATACAAATTAGATTTTAAAATAATTCATTGAATATTACAAATCAATTGAATTAACCGGTTTATGACCAATACCACAAAATTCACATAACTTCTATAAAGACCAAACCAATTTTGATCCAAAACAATTTTGGAGCTTTTTTAAGAAAAAAGTGATGTTTGCGGTTTCCTGTATACATTAAATTTAATGAAGAAAAATTATCCGACCCGCAAGTCAAACCTAACACTTTCGTATTCACTAAAAAAAATTATAACTTTATCGTAAGTCCCAACCCACACAAATGTGCTGGTAAATAAAAATGTCAAAAATTTGTTTTACACTATTTATGAAATATCATCGTAGTATCCATCTTAAACAATTGTGTAACCCTTATAATTAGAAAAATAATTGGTATAATCTGGAATGTCAAAATGAATATGGTAAAATAATATTTAACTAGTATTGTAACTAAACAAAAAGTGACTTGCACAAATGTGTCAGTTGGCTTTTAAATATTATTACTTTCATTTCGAGCGAATTGGTTTACACAAATGTGTAAGTTTGTTTTAGTTTCATTTATAAATATCTTTCGACATCTCTTACTAGAAAAATCTAAATTTACCTTCACATTTGTGTAGGCAGGACACGAAAGTGCTCCAATTTTCGCTAAATTTTTTCAATCCGGCTTTAAACAAGAATATGTACGAAAATCCTCACCAATTTAGTGAAGGCTACCTTTTCATTGCAATATCGTATATTAAAGCAGATGCTATAAACAAGGCTCTAAAAACATTCGGCGATGGTAGCCCAGTTCATTTTAGAAAGATTACACGAACTTGAAACTATCTCTTTCCATGATGTTCAATCAGTAGCTGAAATTGGGAGAATTCACTTCAAAATGGAAGATAACCATAATCTCGCAATTATTTAAAATGAGGGCTAGAAGTAACATATATTAATTATTTGGACTTGTATAATGCCATTCCTTTAAAAACTTGGTTTATCAACATGCTTCCCCGGACATGGGTTCAACAGCACAATTAAAGTTATAGAAAAATACAATCACGCTCAAGTGGTGTACACTGACTTTGCTAAAGGATTGGACTCCATTAGCCACTGTAAAGCACTAGAACGGATATATTTACAAGGTTCAAATGATGGCACTTGGATTTTTAAAATTTTCACCGAAGCAATCACTGAAGTCGTACAACATTCAAATATCTTAATGTTTGCATTTGATCGATGAACCGTGGTATTTGTAATTTTTCAAAGTAAAAAGAGTTGAAAGAAGTAAAAGTTGAAGTTTATGTTTTATTTGCACTCATTTCTTTTTAATGTCCACTAGAAGTTCATCATCCCATTCAAGTTTTCTCAACCACAAATGTTGGACAAGTACTTTGGCAATAACCAGTGCAGGTGAAAGCCACCTATAAGTGGAACAAATACTTTAAAGTTTTTAACAGCATAAAACATTCAGTTTGAGTTGTTTGTAACATTTTTTACCTTGAATGTAAATTCATTTGATGACAGTAACTATTGAAGTCCTAGTATCTTTGTTATTAGTGCATTTTTGGTGGTTATTTCTTGTACCTTTTGCTTCGTTGTTCAATAGGTATGTGGCATTAGATAACCAAATTTGAGTTTTTGTATCTCTGTGTATTTTCTCTATTTAACTTCAGTTTTGTAACATTAATGGATTGCGGACAAAGTTTGCAGCCGTGGAACACCATACAACTTCCATAAAACCAGGAATTTAATTTCCACCAAAACCAAAATTTTGGACTCCGAGTATTCTTAGTCCATTGGTATTCAAGGTTACTCCTTAATTTATCGGTTTATTTAATAAACATGGCTGGCCATGAATATCCACAGCAAAATACCTTTTTGAAATCCAAGTCTCGAAGCACACTCTTCTTATGTGGTTTTTATTGAAACCCAAATTATCCAAACAGATTCTTCAGAAATCACTCATTCTTCAGAAATCACCAAGTGCTGAAATCATTGTGGGAGGTGATTGAAAAAAATCAAGCAATCTTTGTTGTAATTACGACTGCAGAACAGCATCTGCCAATAACGGCAAGCCTTAAACTAGGGTTATAGCAATCGGACTTTTAAGTCTTTTAGTCAAAAAGTCGAGGAAAACTTCTTAGATAGTAGGAAAGTATTTTTACCACCTCTGCAAAATGGGGACAATATTTGTCCTACTGCTCAAGAAAAAGGTCATCACTTCGCCTGAAAATTTGCAGCAAACTCTTATTTTAGTCCAATCGTTCTCAAATATTGTTGTAAATACCTGTCAAGGCCATTATCATATTTGTTAAATATAAAAAACTGTTATCGTACATCTAAAGGCCGAAAAAGGGCAACAGACTGAGCCTTTTACATTATCGTCCAATCGCTATCAACACGGTGTTTTCCAAAGTACTTGAAGCCATAATCAATTTACCAGCTGATGAAATATTTGGAACATAACTTTTTAATTTCGAATCGTCTGTGAGGATTTCGCGCCGAGCGTTCAGCAGGTGGCATAATTAATTAAATCACTGAACAATGGAACAAAGGAATTCACCAATTTGGTAAATTACAAGTCATTGCATTTGATATCACGAAAGCATTTGATCGCTTGTGGTACAAGGGTTTGCTGTGCAAATTGAAGGCAGTGGGCCTTCATAGGTCATTAATTCTATGAATTGAGAATTTTCTTCTTTGCCGTAAAATCCAAGTGGTCTGAAAAAATTGAAATTGAAATTTTGAAAACCCAAAATCTGACTGGTGGATGTGGCTTGACTATATATCAAAAAGAATATGTTGGACTGGACTTGGAATTTTACGACGGTGTAAGTTTTACTATACTCCATCAGAAACACTTACAATAAACAAGACCAATTTAAGACCTAGGTTTGATTATAGTTCTCATATTTGGGCAGGAGTACCAAAAACTCATTTGACTGCATTTGATCGGGTCATGGGCGTAATGTGAGAGCCTCATTTTATACGTACTTTCATGCGCAACTCAATACGGCCTGTGCAGATATACAATCTTAATATCAAACTCGCCAGGACCAATAAATTTAAAAACTCGTTTTTAGTCCCGTGTGCGTGAATGTAGAATGAACTGAATGGTGAGAAGTTCCTATTATTTATAGTAAACAATTTACAAAGATTCAAATTTAGTATCAAAAGGAAGAAACTGGAAAATTGACAAAAAGGATTTATTCCTGTTATTTCTTTCTTATCTTCCCTCCTAATTCTTATTTTATCTTTTAGTAGTGCCGTGAGTTTGCTGTGCAAGAAAATTCACAATAAGGATATAACACTATCCTAAGTGCTTTGGCCAAAACGAAAAAGAATAGTTAAAATTTATTTCCATGGACAGATTCAGCGGTGGTGCTAGCCTGACTTAACAGCCACCCATAGCATTAATAAGGTATAGATTATGCAGTACCAACCACAGTAATAAGCAAATGGAGAGGGGAAGCTATATACGCTCTTGTAAGTATTTATAGCCGTGTTCATTTGCTATTGTACCAAAGCAATTCGTCTAGAATTAGTGGCACTATTTAGTGCGATAACGGTAAAAGTTGGTGATCGAAAACTTCATGGTATAAGTTTTCGATCACCAAATCGACGACAACGTCAACATCAACGTAAATATATTTCTAAAACATCTGAATATTTGACAACCAATCGTGAAGCTCAATTGAACATTGAGCACCAAGATTGAGAGTATATTAAGCACTTCGATGAATACCTGTAACATTAATGTCGTGTATTAACATAAAACCCTCAAACTTCTCATAATCTACAAAAAATTGTAGATCTTGCTGATTTTAACTCTAGCGTTAAAAAGGAAATTTCACACACAAACTTATAGATTAATTACAATTCTGTTCGGACTAACCGAGACACTTTTCATCAACCAGTTTATTAATGCTCGTGTTTCCCTTCTACTCTACAACAATTTGATCCACATCTTATATACATAACTCGAAAAATATGCCTGCTAATACTTTAGCAAGTATCAACCATTCAACGAGAAAAAAATAAAAACGATAACCAACTTAACGAACATCATTTTCACAATGAATGGCAAAAGAAAATATACATAGTCATGTATCAAATTTAATTGCCTTCTTAAGTACTCTGTATATATACGAAAGCAGAAGTCGAAAAATATAAAAATAAAAATGAAATTTTCCAAAAAAAAAAAAAAAACCAAAACATTTTCACTTTATGTGAATTAAAGATAAGAAAGAGTTTATTACGTACAACAGAGGTAGGGGTATGGAGTATGATGAGACATGATAAATTAGATTTGGCGTTATTTTAGAGTGAATGATATATTCGTATATATGTTATGTGTGCATGGAACTTTTTATAGCTTTGGAAGTTTGGTAGGAGCTTTTAATTTAATAAATTGAATTTAATGTTTATGCTATTGAATTTTTTATTGCGCACATTGTAAATGAATTTAATTTGACATACACAATTTAAGATGACGTTCAATTTTAATTTTAACTCAAAAATCAAAAGTTTGTACACCGATCTTATATACTTTGGACGTACCACAAATTTGCACAAAGTAATATATTCCTATGAGAAGAAAATGTCTAGAAGGCGAACACGTATTTTATAGATTTTTCTTAGTTTTTCCTTGATACTTTTTCATCTTTGTCGTATTATTTAAAAACAAATTTTACATACAGATTTTATCCTCGTCGAACATATATTCGATTTCAAAGTGTTTGAAAAAAATAAAATAAAAAGTTTTGTTATGGTGGTGTTTTAAGACGAAAAAGCATTAAACAAATAGAAATTGAGCTTTTATGTCGTTATCGTTATGTTTTTTGTTTGTTAAATTTTCATTGAAAATAAAATAAAAGCAAAACGTTTTTCATTTTACTTTTCTTTTTGTTTGTTATATTTTGGAAATGTTTAAGAAATTGCTTGCGGAAGATTTATAAAAACGAGTTGAGTATAATATTATATATATATGTATGTAGTTTGAAAAGAAAATTTTAAAATATTTTTGGGTTGTTGTTAAACTGATATAAAACCATAACACTAAACTTTACCATAATAATATTTACAATAGAAATTATTTTTAAAATATATCTCATATATATACCAATACCTAGGATTGTGTAGTTTAGTTTATCAATTTTTTAAACTGCGCGCTATATTTTATTTGCGTTATTTTAATAGCAACGAAAGATTGGACTGAAAGTAAGCGTAATACTTCGATTTCTATGATAGTTTTAGACAAATACCAAAACTTTCTGTAATAAAAACCAAACTCAGCGCGTAGCACACTCGGATGTATATACAATAAAACATATACAATTTACCACTTGGTTTTGTAATAGTATCATTCAGAACTCATTTGAGAAAAATTTGAATTTTTACGTTACTATGACAATTTCAATAAATAATTTACACAATTACTTCACGAAAAGTGAACCATCATATTATGAGGCAGAGAAATATTTCAAACAATTTCAAAATATACTTTGTCCACGACTATCGTATAATAGTACTAATTATACTTTTGTTTCTTCAATTATAATGATATCCAATATTCATTGCTAGCAGCGATTAATCATTAATCACTGTTATTCAATATAGAAGTTGTATCTAGTAGTCTCTTCTTTAATTATTCCGTACTACCATTAGTAAATTATTCATTTAAATTTAATTTTTGAAATGTTATCTAGTAGTCTTTTCTAAACTATTAGTATAGCAGTCAATGACAATAGCAACATGTCATTTTCATTATAATTAAATTGAAATACATATAAACATGAAGCAAAATACTTAAAAAAAAAATATAAATGGATATTGATATTTGTTCAACACCACCAGAAATAAAATATCGTGGACCAAATATCGTAGTATACTCGCATATAATGGCTGTTATTCACTCAGATGACTGCGTATCTGTATGAAATATCGTATATAAAAAAATGTTTGGTGGTAACTTGAAGAATATCTTGAAATAATTGTAATAATTTTACAAAAAATAGTCGTACATGAATTTTGCAAGAATTTATTTCCAAGGGTTTAAAATTCTCTGCAACTTAGCTAATTTAGTTTTGCAAATGAGTTATTAGGAAAATTCGTTGAGTCTCAAAGTTAGCAGTTTTTAATTTTCTTGTTTAGAACATTTTCTTTTATACTAAAAATAGTGACAAAAATCAAAATAAATTAAAATGAACCCCTCCATCAAAAAAGAGACAATATTTCCAAAAAAACATAACCTCACTTTTTTTCCGCATATGTATATTTGACCACCTATCCATATAGTAAATATGAGTCTAATTCGGACATGATTTCGGAAAAAAGTCAGATACGAATTCAAAGTGTCATCAAAGTTGTCGAAAAATTCAATTTTTTTCGGATATCAAAATACTTGGGATTGCATAGGAAGAGTATTACTTACTAATACATTGTATTGTTGTATTACTAACCATCGTATTACTGTAACCAAGGATATTTATAAGGAAGCCTATTATGGTATATGTCCCCTGTTGAAACCGTATTGTAATTACATCCAGTTCAGGCAGTTTTTGAAGCACAAACAATAGCATATATTTTCTTCGACCGAACTTTTAGAATGACACCAATATATATTTTCTTTGTCATTTAGTAAAGAATAAAACAAGTATTATTTACTATTTTATACGAATATAATTTTTAAGTAGGGCCGCCTATAGTTGATTTTTATATTTTAAGAAATCAAGAATTATCGCTTTAAAAATATAATACTTGAACGATTCATCGCTAATAAATTCTATTCTTTGAATTTTTTTCCGAACTGCTGAAAGCTTTTGAACATAATATACCAATTCCAAAATCTGGGAAACTTGGAACCCTGAGAATACTCCAATAATTTTCAATAATTAAAGAATGCCAATCAGACTTTTGATTGATCTTAGATTGCTGAACAAGTGATGCACAATAAAATCTGAAAGAAAAACATGGCTCTATTTCGGAAGAACAATTTGGCTTCGTAATTTTGGCATGTATGTTATGTTCTATAATCAATATGATCCGGAAACAAATTTATCAAAAAGTTCAAAACAGATTTGGCACTTTCGTTATTAAAGAAATATTTACTCTCTGTTAAAATTTGCTAAAAGATATAAAAAAATAAATCGCTGAATTAAGACCTCCAGTTAAACATCCGCAATAGTGACAAGTAGAAAATAATGTGTGCGAAATATTTGTATGCCAAAATATTAAAAACAGTAGAAACTAATGTGAATAAATACTCAAAAACTCCATTTAACAAATTTCTTTGTCCTTGCAAAATAACTTTATTGGTATTTTCCGATCATTTCTCTATAAGCTTTGAGCTTTACAAATTAAGTAACACTAATTAAAGGCAAACTAAATCATAACTCGTCATATCACCAATTCCTACATCAAAAATTATTGGTAAATGCAAAAGAATTTTCTTATATACACTGATTACTAGTTTCGGGGTGGCCGATGCAAGATTTTATGGCAATTTTGTGACGTACAGATTTCATTGGTGAATATTTTAACATTGAAAATGTTTTACTACACCAAACCTATGAAAAAAAGTCACGAAACAATACTTTCACTTTTTTTGTTTTTTTTTTTGTTTTTTGTGTTGTTTATTTTTATCATCGATAGTTGTTATGAAAGTAGGCTTTGATTCTAATTTCAGTGAAGTGGTCGATTGTCATTAAATAAAAAAATCAAATGGGCGCATAATTAAAATAAATAAAGTGAATAAATAGATTAAATAAAATAAGTTAATTATTCGATGTCGTCTCTTACACCAGCAGAACCTCAGGCTTCTTACCGAAAACATAAACATGAACAGCAGTTATGTAGAGTACGTGTTATTTTGTTCCCGCTTCGACACCAGCAGATCGTCAAGTTTCTTGTCGAAAGTGAAAACCTGAACAAGCGGCTGTATTAAAATTAAAATCTAATTGGAAACCGAAATTTAAAAAGCGGTTTCCTGATAATTATTTTGATTAACTGTGTAACGAGTGCTATGGCTCTAGCTTCCTTAAGTAAATGTGTTTTTGGATTCTTTAATTTTAAAGAAATGGTCCTTTTGGTGAGTTTCATTATAGTGGCAGAGCCTATGTGCATATTTTATTGTGGTTGAACAATACTCCAGATACAACTATTAGCTCTGATATTTTAGAGAGTAATAAACTGTGTGATCGATTGGTATCTGTTGATATCACTTTATTGTCTGAAAATTTTCTTAGTTCTCAGAAACATACATGTTTGTTTTGTTCTTTCCTAAATAACTCGCATAAAAGTGGTCTTACCATTAGCGGCGGATGATAAACACCGTAAATATTTAAAATGGAGATTTACTCAATTAATGCAAAATTAGAGACCGAAACCCAATACGGACGACTATATTGTTTTTTCTTGTAGTTTATTTACATAACATTTCTGTGACTAGGATGGTATTGGTAGATGTATTAAAAAGTGGAATCCTATTGAGTTACTGCATACATTTTCAAGCACAATTGTTAGTGGAGGCGAACTTCCATCAACGAGCATTCAAAGAAATAAAGATTTGTGGAGACTTCAAGGTCATATTGGATCTATAATTTAAAAATAACAGTAAACAATTCCAAGAAAAGAAGAGTTATTTCAGTAATTCAAAGTGGTCAGAGATTTTTAAAAATATTTTGCATGTATTACAGGCATCACAAAATACAATTAGCTCTAATGTTCCCGAGGACATGTAAGAAAAAATTAAAAACAAGGCGAAGATTGGGGTCGAGCAACCAGTTTATGTGAAGAACTTTGCAGCATAGGTAAAGTGGCTGACAGGAACTTTTAAGAAAGGGATTATTCGAATGGTGTACAATATCAACACTGATAATGGCCAATATTAAGAGACATCAAAATCAACTACGATCTAGATAAGCAGGCAACAACCATTTTGAAACATCAGCAAGTCAAAATCGTAATTTGCAGTTATAGCCAGAATTGAATGCGAGTCAATCAAGAACTATTCTACACTCTTCCTATGCTTTTTCTTGTAATTTTTGATGCAATTTTGTTTATTAATCTTGGCCCAAAATGATTATTCTTCCACTTAAAGTCGTCACATATATTAGTATTTGAAAAATTCTACTTAATTATTTTGTTATCTAATGGGTTTTAACTTGTTTTATATCTAAATTTGCACTCTTAGAACTATCTGTCTGACATTTTAAGGGTATTCAGGTATCAGTAATTTTTGTAAAAATTTGGGCTTGGCTCCTCGTTACTAATCAAATAGCAGTTAAGTATCGTTAGGTATTTTTATTTATACGCTTGTTAGTTACATGGCCCCTGTAGCAGAATTTTGCTAGTACCATTATTAATAAAATATTTAGGAGCTCTGCCCGAGTTTTTATATATATATATATATATAAATATATATATATATATATATATACACATATATATATATATAAATATATATATATATATATATATATATATATATATATACACACACATATATATATATATATATATATATATATATATATATATATATATATATATATATATATATATATATATATATATATATATATACACATATATATATATATATATATATATAAATATATATATATATATATATATATATACACATATATATATATATATATATATATATATATATATATATATATATATATATATATATATATATATATATATATATATATGTATATATATATATATATATAAATATATATATATATATATATATATATATATATATATATATATATATGTATATATATATATATATATATATATATATATATATATATATATATATATATATATATATATATATATTTATTTATTTATATATATATATATATATATATATATATATATATATATATATATATATATATTTATATATATATATATATATATATATATATATATATATATATATATATAAATATATATATATATATATATATATATATATATATATATATATATATATATATATATATATATATATATATAATGGAATTTACGAGTCACTCAATAACAATAACGATATAAATCAACATAATCACTCATGAAAATGAAATCAATCAAATTTCAATAAAAAAAAACGATTTTTCCTAAAGAAAATGGCACACACACAATGGGAGTACAAACATTTTCTTTTTGCCATGAACAAATTTCAGTGAGCAACAAAAGCACTGTGAAAAAGAAAATGATTAAATTTATTAAAATAACCCTCAATTTTCACGGTAGAGAGCCAATCGAATTATCGAAATCAGTCAGTCAAAATATATATAGTACTACAGTATAAATACGTAGCTAATCAGTCAATATTTTTACGTTAACGCTAAATTGATTTTCCATTTTCTTTTAACAAAATCGATTTAAGGAAAATCAAAATACAAAAATTTTGATTTTCATATACCCCTGCATGTATATATAGCACTTGAGACAATATATATAAATAATTTTATTTACTGTAAAGCTTTAAAATAAATATAAAAGCACTCTTGATTCCAATGTTGCTTTTTTTGTATGTTTTTATGACATTGTGTAAGTCTATTAGATTGGGACATGATTTTTTATTTTTTTTTTGATTTTGTTGTTGCCGCCGACGCTACCGCCGTTAGGTTTTTATCGACTGTTTTATTGAATTGATTATTGAAAATTATCACGGTAATAAAAATGTTTATTTTGTATAACAAGGTTAGACCTATATACCGATTTATTGAAAGATTTTCATTTTGTGGGAAATTTATAATGTGTGTCCTGTGGCGTATAAATCGAGTTGATGAAGGAGGAGGTATACATAAAGTAAAATATAGTCGATTATGCGTTTCGTAAATGATTTGTTATTAAGATCTGTCTTATTATGGTACATATACCGAATCAATATAATTGTTCAATAAAACAGCTTGTTTGCATTTAACGTTTCATTCATAATCCTCCTACCAGAACGCGAATATCATAACCAGACAAGATCACTTGGTATTAAACATACCTTGAAATGTAAATATTTATGAAGATCTAGATAGTGGTCAAAGGTTTTTAAAAATTAATAATCCTCTCCTCATACAACCAAACCAATAGAAGACAAGTCGTTTTCTACTTCTAGAAGCCGACGTCAGCGACTGTGATCTCTACATCTGTATAAACAGTCAATAGACACTATGGAAATCCAAAGGGTATTTTCAATGATATCATGCTTGTAAACAAACACTTGACTATTCATGCTTCCAACTGCAGCTACTAATAATATAAGAAATTTGAAACTCTGATAGAATATACCACAAAAATGAAAAATGAGGATAATCGTTATTATCTCTAAGAAGATTAAGCTAAGATAATGAAAAAAAAGGCTATTTATTTTCGTCCTTAGAAAAATTAGGTTTACTGATTTCGAACTTTTCACTTTCGGCTTTTCACTGACTTTGCCTAAAAAAAACATAACATGAAAGGCAAATTGTGAAATAGATCTCTCACTTATTTAAAATATTTAAACTTACATAATAAATGTACATTAATAGCTATACTAGAGAACTGATGTATTTAGCATAAAACGGTGAATACGATCGAATTTAGACGTTTACTTATTTTAATAAAATCTTATGTATACAAATTTTGGTGATTCGTGTCGAGTGAAGTAAATTTTAATTAGATTTTCATGCAAATACTTTATTTATTTTGTTTAGAACGGTGAATTTGATCAAGTTTAAATGTTTAATTATTTTATTAAAAGCTTATTTATAATAGTTTCTGTGATTTGTATCGAGTAAAGTGAATATAAACAAGATTTCCTGTAATTAAATAATAATAAATAATATAAATAAGATTTAAGAACGGTGAATTTGATCAAATTTTAATGTTTACTTATATTAATAAAATCTTATTTATAATAATTTCGGTGATTTGTGTCGAGTGAAGTAAAGATAAATAAGATTTTTATGCAAATACTTAAAGTATTTGGCATAAAAGAGTGAATTCGATTGAATTTGAACGTTTATTTATCTTAATAAAATTTTTTTTATTTTAATAATTTCGGTGATTTTTATCTGTATTTTGCATAAAACGGTGAATACGATCGAATTTGAACGTTTACTTATTTTAATAAAATCTTATGTATACAAATTTTGGTGATTCGTGTCGAGTGAAGTAAATTTAAATTAGATTTTCATGCAAATACTTTATTTATTTTGCTTAGAACGGTGAATTTGATCAAGTTTAAATGTTTAATTATTTTAATAAAAGCTTATTTATAATAATTTTGGTGATTTTGTCAAATTAAGTGAACATTAATAAGATTCTATTGTAAATATTTTATGTTTTTGACACAAAACGGTGAATTCGATCGAATTTGAAAGTTTAATTATTTTTATAAAATATTATTTTTAATAATTTTGTGATTTGATCGAGTAAAGTGAATATAAACCAGATTTCTTTTATAAATAATAATTTAAATAAGATTTAAGAACGGTGAATTCGATCAAATTTTAATGTTTACTTGTATTAATAAAATCTTATTTATAATAATTTCGGTGATTTGTGTCGAGTAAAGTGAATATAAACAAGATTTTCATGCAAATACTTTATGTAGCATAAAACGGTGAATTCGATGAAATTTTAACGTTTAATTATTTTGATAAAATCTTATTTATAATTATTTTGGTGATTTGAGTCGAGTAAAGTGAATATAAATAAGATTTTTAAGCAAATGATTAATATATTTGGCATAAAACGGTGAATTCGATTGAATGTGAATATTTAATTATTGTAGTAAAATCTTTTTTATATAAATTTCGGTGATTTGTGTCTAAGAAAGTGAATGTAAATAAGATTTGCATAGAAATACTTTATGTATTTGGCATAAAACGGTTTCGATCGAATTTGAAATCTTATTATTAATAATTTCAGTGGTTTTATCGAGTAAAATGAACATAAATAAGATTTTTTTTATAATAAGTAATATAAATAAGATTTTAGAACGGTGAATTCGTACAAATTTTAATGTTAACTTATTTTAATAAAATCTTAATAATATTAATTTAGGTGATTTGTGTCGAGTTAAGTGAATATAAATAAGATTTTCATGCAAATACTTTATGTATTTAGCATAAAACGGCATATTTGACCAGATTTTATCGTTTATTTACTTTAATAAAATCGTATTTTTGATAATTTCGGTGATCTTTGTTAGGTAATGTGAATATATATAATGTTTTTCAGGCAAATACTTTATGTATTTGGCTTAGAACGGTGAATTCGATTGAATGTGAACGTTTAATTATTTTAATAAAATCTTATGAATAATAATTTCGGTGATCTGTATCGAGTAAAGTGAGAAAAAAAAAGATTTTTATGCAAATACTTTATGTATTTGGCATAAAACGGTAAATCCGATTAAATGAGAATGTTTAATTATTTAAATAAAATCTTATTTTTAATAATTTCGGTGATTTTGTGTCGAGAAAAGTGAATATAAATAAGATTTTTATGCAAATACTTTATGTATTTAGCATAAAACGGTGAATTCGATCGGATTTTAATGTTTATTTATTTTAATAAAATGATATGTGTAAACATTTTTGTGATTTTATCGAGTAAAGTGAATATTAATAAGATTTTAATACAAATACTTTATGTAGTTGACATAAAACGGTGAATTCGTTCAAAATTGAAGATTTATTTATTTTAATAAAATCTTATTTATAATAATTTCAATAATTTGTGTCAAGTAAAGTGAATATAAATAAAATTTTCATACAAACACTTTATGTATTTAGCATAAAACGGTGAATTCGAACGAATGTGAACGAATTTTTAACCTTTAACCTCAAATATTTGTTTGAAAATACGCTTAAAGTAAATAAACTATCAACATTAGGATGGATCTTACATAACAAATTTAAGCTCCTATATATTTAAGCTGACGACACACCAAATCAGACAAAACGTTTTTTTCTTGACTTCAACTATTCTCAGGTGATCTTGATTGTCGTGCATTAATGAATTTTAACAAAGTACGTGAGGTGTTTCAATTCAATTTGTCGATAAAAGTCATTTTTAAATTTGAATTCTATATCATTAATATTTCACTTTGTTAATGGTTTTGATTTTAAAATTTTTAACCATTAAAAGTAACTAATTTAGTTTAAATTACCTGATAAACGAGTGGAATATTAAAAAACCAAAATAAATCGCTCCTATAAAAAGAAATGTTTCCGTCAATTTTATTTGACGGTACACACCACCACAAACCTGAATTATTCACTATGAAAATAAAGAAATACCTTCATTGTTATTTTGGTGACCCTGGTGTAATTTAAAAGAGCAATTTTCTGGTTCCACTCTAAAATGTGTTTGCCATATTCTGTGTCAATTTACTAAACTGGCCTTACCTATACAAGTCGACACTAACTTTTATTAGAGTTAAATAAGATATATTCTTACTGCTTTGATTCAAAGAGAAACAAATTTTGAGCTTTTTAAATTACATGATAACATAATATACCAAAAAGTGTGTTAAAACTCGTTGATAAGCTTCAAGCTTTGAAAAGCCTTATCAATTCAAAATTGCTCAATTTTTTTATATTTTCTACAATCATGTCTATCAGATTGTATGTATAGAAAAAATCGATTCGAACTTTTACCTGATTTCAAAAATTTTAAATTCCTTTCTAATGATTTATTTTAGGGATTGGCTTTGTCGCCATAATATGTACAACTAATACATTTTTATGTGAAAAACAAACATTTTTAATGGTAAAACATTTAATTTGCCGTCGTTCTTATTAAATTTATTATATAGGTTTTCGTATATATATGAACTCAAGTCATTGCTAAATAAACAACTTTTACGATTCTTGTGTATATATACGTCTTAAATCAATACTCATAACCATTAAAACAACATAATGCCAAAAAGAAAATGAAAACTAATTTCTTTAATTATCGTCGGTCGGAAATAACTTCTTTTCCATTTGTATTAAAGATGAAGCGTGGTGACGGTTGATTGTATATGAAACAAAAAAAAAAAATGATTAAAAAGTTTTTTGTTCTGACTGCGGGGATTTATATGCCTCCCAGATATAATCGATAGTTTCAAAGTTATTTTTATACCTTACAACTTTGTATTTTGTGTGTTGACTTTTTGAAAGTTTAAAAGCTGTTTGATTTTCTCGGTTATTAAATTATTTTGTATTTTAAAATTATATATATATATATATATATATATATATATATATATATATATATATATATATATATAAAGGGTGCCCCAAAATAAACGCAATATTTGAATTAATTTGAATTGGGCAAATGACCTCCACGGTTTTACTGGCACATACGCACTCTTTTCTCGACATTTTCCATAACCGTTCTGCATAAATGTGGCAAAATTTTATTGATGCAGCGTTTAATTTCATCCTGTAATGCTTGCCCAGCCTCATTCTCTAATAAGTATGGTCCAATGATGCCTCCAGCTCAAAATCGAAATAGTGACACGTTGTGGATGCATTTTTTTCGACAATCAAATGTGGGTTTTTCGAACCCCAAACATGGCCATTTTGACGATTAACAAAGCCATCAAGTTGAAAATGTGCTTCATAGCTTAGGATGATTTTGCTCGAAAAATCAGCATCCACTTGTTGAAGTTCAATAATCCATTCAGCGAACTCTCTTCTCTGTGCACATGGCCATTAGGCGTCAGTTGTTATGTTAATTGCATTTAGGCAAGCATGGAGACACAGATCTTTTTTGAATATACGCTATAGAAAGCTTCTTGAAATTTGCAATTCTTATCAACGGCACCGAATTAATGTACGGGAATTTTTACCAACACTCACGCACTGCTTTATTGACATTTGAACAGCTTTGTTTTGGACGACCAGTGTGTTTCGCGTCTTCAACTGATTCAGTCCTTCTGAATTTTTCATATAAACTCTTCACAGAGGATTCTTGCCGATGTTGTGGTCGTCACACTCGCAAAACAAATACTTTGCAAATTTAGTTTGTAAATACGTTTTATTCCGTTACGCGCTGCACCATACAAACTTCGAAATTTATATGACCATTGTATTTTAGCATCTAATGAGGATTATATAACACCACTTGTGTCACTTGATTTATTAAGTATCCCTGCATATTGAGAGATACGTCACATGACTGCTTTAAAAAGTCCTTCTTGCATTTTCCATCCTCCTTTCAGGATGTTCCACAATCCCCCAGACAGGATCCGTTTAGTATCGGGAATCTTCGCCGACATATTGTGGTCGATACGCAAACTAACTGATTTTCAGCTATATTTGCAATATATTGGTATGTTCAAAAAAAGTAGGTGTTGCTTCAGTTTTCCGATAAATTTCGATTTATTTCGGGTGTTGGCGTGAAATTCGCTTTGAGAAATTGTGCACGTCATATTGCTCTCTAGTTCGATGTTTACTGTAATGTTGGCAATGGCTCTTTTCTTATGTTCCTTTTTTCCGTAGTGCCGTAGTCCGGATAACCACCACAAACACTACCGTTGTTTCTGCCATAATGTTTTAAAACATAACCACCATTAATTTTTATAATCGTGCCATATGTCGCTGGCTTTGGCTATACTACCGAGCGAAGCAGGAGGCCTCCATATATTTCATATTTGCAATTGTTAAAAAATAGTCCCTACCAATGTCAGCTCATTTAAATATGGTTTTGATGCTCGATTTTGTTCCCTTCCGTAGAAGACCGTCGTTGAAAAGGGAAAGTGGAGCTGAAGGGAGGAGCTAATTCACATTTAAAATAGGACTGCAACTTTTTCGGACTTTTGGCTGCAGAAACAATTTGATGAAATAACTGCAACAAGTTTAAAACGAAAGTTTCGTTATTTATTTTTATTCTCTGAACCTGAGCTGCAATTAGCATAACTTTATTTTTTATTACGTAAAAGTCGTCCACAAAACTCTAACCCAATGTTTTATATAGCAGCATTTCACGTTTATTTATTATACTTGCACTATCACAGGTGATGTGGGAATCAGCAAAAAGTCCACTTGATAAACCGACAAGATCAGCAGCCCGATTACAAAATGGGTTATGTTGTTGAAGTCATGAAATAAATTTATTTTTGCCAAGATTGTCTCTTGCTTTCCTACTGCCTCGGAGTTCAACATGTCATCCTGTAAAAGTTTCCATCGTGGATATCACAAGCATGCTAACGGGCGTAGAAATAATCCATTTTAAAATGGTGTCATCGGTAATGCCTCATCCTCGAAATAATCCTCTTATCGTCTTTATTGATCGCATAAGTGATTGTTCTTTGCACATGTCCGTCTATTGCACACTTTTTCTTCTTATCGAAAAGTGTTTTTCTAGAAAATTTTTGTGCTTTTCATTGGTCAGCTTGGCTTGCTTGGTCCTTCATTTCCTGTAAATATAACTGAGCAGACTTTGCCGAAATATGTTGCCATATTTCGACCAGATGAAAACTTGCTCAAAATATTGGAGCCAAACTTTGCTGTTCTTAATCTGTTGATGTTACTTTTAAAGCAGCTCTTCAGGTCACGTACTACTTCTGAATCATGATACATATCCGGTGACATGCTGTTTTCTATCAGTTTCTGTTACGTGTCCATGACTTTAGCAGATTTCATTATAAATTTTAAATATTCTGAATTGTCCATAATCAAATAATTTAATGCTGATACCGTCAGTATATGTGCTCGCAAAGCACACGAAATATCATAACCGGTAAGCATGTGTTTGACGGTTGCATTGCCATAAATTGTTTCTCATAACTCTTCTAGTCCGCTTCCTTTCGTGATACATCCAATTGTGCCAAGATATGACATAAGTAGATGAAACCCTCCAAGGCGTACAATTATTCCAGATATATCATGGCTTTGCTCCGCGGACTTAACTATTTCAATTGACTTCATAAAGAGTGGTTGATCAAAAGTAACTATGCATATATCTGCCCATGTTTCGCAGGCTGCATAAATTAAAGCTGAGTATAACGTAGTCAAGATACTTGAACTTAAATGTAAACCGAGCACGTCATGTGTTCCTGCAGTTATACCCTCAATTGCAATTTTTCTTAATCCTGATGTGTCAGCTTTTTATATATGTATAGGTATGTTATGTTTTTGTTTGTTATTTTTTGTAATCGATGTTCGTTGTATCTTTTCACACAATTTAACCACTGTATTACCATAAACCATGAGCTTTTATTAGATCGAGTAAGATGTTTTTTTTTCTCAATTTGCACATGTGATAGTAGTGGCTATGTGAGGCATTCTCCAATGAACGTTCTTAAAACTGCATTATGGGGAATTTTCAATTTCTCTAACCATCCACTACTGGCTTCAAAGGTAGGAGATTTTGTAAATTCAAGAGCTTTTTGTCTTATTATTAATGGACCACCGATAGGTTCATTTTTATTGCGAGCTTATTGCAACTACATTGGGATCGCTCTGTCAATTTATTATATTTGCACTGGCCAATCCGGTTTTTTGTTTTATTGGAATTGCAAGCACTATTCTGCTTGGTAAGTCGAATTTTGCAGGCACGTCCTTCTTAAGCATGCCTTGATCTACATTCTGGAGAAAATCCATTATTTGTGTAATGGTTAGGTTTTTTTTTTCCTTTTTAATGAAATTTTTTTGTAATTTTCAAAATTGTTCTTGTTAATCAGAATTTTTAAATGGTAATGGTAATTCGTCCGATAGCAATATGAAACCGTTACAGTTAAAACTAATTTATTCCTGCATAAAAACACTAGTAGAAAAAGGATATCACTATAGCATAAATTAGTGAGAATGAGACAAAAAAAAAATCAGTTTTCCAATTGGAAATGCCTCGTGTAATATGTATTCGGTTTTCTGTTAAAAATGAAAGGCAGAGTCAAAATAACAAACGAAATTTCTAAAACAAAAGCATCAAAATACGAAAAATTCGAATTACACAAATTAAAATTGTCCGTTTTCGTTACGCTTTTTATTCGATTTGAAAAATAATTCGAATTATAGAATTTCGATTTAAGGAGAGAAATTTTCATATAAAAAATGCTGTTAGTGCTTTTGCAAAAAAAAAAAAAAAATTTATGGGAAAAATTTGAAAATATTTGATATATATATATATATATATATATATATATATAATATATATATATATATATATATATATATATATATATATATATATATATATATATATATATATATATATATATATATATATATATATATATATTGTATCATATATTACCAAACAGTTCATTAAATATGGATTAAAAAACCAGAAACTAAATTGTAAACTAATATCGGGAAAACTTCTAAAAAGTATCCTTGAATTCACGATTTTCTTATCTAAAGCATGGTCATCCATCACAATTAAGTGATATACGGGAAAACTTTCACAATTGTTAAAATTTTGTGTGTTGGTTGGTTCGAAATAAGAAATCCAAAAAGCTTTTAACAATCAAGAAAGAAAATGAAAAATTTAAAAGTTTATTATCAATTTTCGAAAATACTTTTATTTTTTTGTTAACTTTTAATTTCGTGATTCACTTGGTGTTGAATTATTAAGAATCGAAATTTGATTTTTTTTATATTGAAAGCACAATGAAGAACGAGAGATTAAAATTTTGTTCGCGTTATATTACCATTAAAAATCAACACTAAAGATTTTAATTATGTTCGTTTCGTCTAGACTGTTGACTTTTGAAAGCTTTTAGATTTTGGATTTTTTTAAAAATATATATTTTTTATAATGAAAAGCGTGTGGCTGTCAATTTAAATAGAGTTTTTCCGTTATGGTTTGACACGAACTTTATGTTTGGTTTTTAAATTTATAAAGCTAGTTTGTGTTAACGGCGTTCATATGTTAAATAAATTACTTTTATTCATTTCATGAATATAGAATTATAATTTGTTCTAGAACAATATATTTTTTTATACAATAAAAGTAAAATTTTTTCTTATTTGAGCTTTTCAACTACAGATCTGATTTTTTTGTAGATATTTTTCGTTGTTATAGTTTTTTCCAAATTTTATAGTAATAATAAACGGTTTTTATAGGCCATTGCTAGTTCGGACCGGTAGTTCAGTCCGTATTTGAATTCAAACTTTTTTGTAGAACAAAAAAGCACGGTTGCCAGTGGGAAGATATGATTTTAAATTTTTCCCGACACAACTATCTTTAGTGTTTAGGGACCCAATGTATTGGAGACTTGTCCCTCATTCAAATGTGTGGTAAAAAATACTTAAATCCAATTCGTCTTGATCTCTTAAAACAGTGATCATATATTTGGTTAAAGACTCATTGATTTTGACGTCAACGGAAGCTAAGAATCGTACAAGTGGATTCAAACATTTAGATGGATGATTATAACAGGACCAAAAATGTTTAAGCAGTAAAATTAGAAGAACTTGATAACAAAAAGGATAAAGTTTAAGCATAAGCCCGATTAAAGTATTGAGTGAATGATTAAAATATTGAATGATTGAATGATTGAAACAATGAAATATTGATGAAATATTGTGTCGGAGATATAGCAGGAAAATAGCAAAGAGCTGTGATAATAATTTTATGGAAAATATAGTTTTGTATGGTAGAAAACTTCTTATAAAAAAGGGTTTATGAAAGAGTTTTTCTAATAGTGATTGACTGATAAGAATCTACGGCCAAAGATGAACTAGGAACTTTCAGGCTGCCGGGTACTACTGTAAACCTGTTTTACGTATAATAAAACTAAAACAGTGAAAGAAATCTTAGTTATGACACTCTTGACCCGTTTACTGACAACTAAGCGATCGATAATTAGTATTTTTTTGTGGTGTAGGGAAAGAAAAAGTAATTTAGTAATGACAGAATTGGTCCGATTTCCCGGTGGCCAAAGTTTAAATATTATTAGCGCAAGACAATCACAATTTTGCTGAACTGCTTTGCATTCTTTTTTCAGTATTCTGGCATCTCTTATCAGCAACTCCAGTGTACCACCGTTCAACTGTAATCTATAAAGGATCTCTAAGAACAAAATCTATTAATGGGCTAATTTCTACAAGACATAAAATTGGATTAGCTTTTGCCTGAAATTTACAATTTAATAATTTATTACATCAAAAAAAATAAAAAACTATAGAACTTTTAATAAAAATTAGATTTTAAAAAAATTGATTAAAAATTACAAATCAATTGAATTAACCGTTTTTTGACCAATGCGTCATTAAATTGCAGAAAATTAAATTTATATACACATTATTTGACACAAAACTTTAAAATTAAAATAAATTAGATTTTAAAAAAAATTGATTTAATATTACAAAGCAACTGAATAAATTCAAACGTTTTTTTTACATAGTTCGTTTATAACCTCCATTCCATAGTTCAATTTATTCCAGGTTTTAAACAGATACTTTCAATTTTTTGATTATGATACTCGGTTTGCTCGACTAAAGGATATTAAATCATTTTGTGGTTTTAAACCTCAAATTGATCGTGAAAAGCAGTCACCACGAAGCTATGCAATGTCTGGAAGTCATTTAATAATCGAGGAATCAAATATTTCAATAGGCAATTGGTTTGTCAGTTATTTTTTGGGTTCCCCTTAGACGTGTAGAAAAAACAATACGGAATTATCGGATTTAAACTAAAAGGATGCGTTCATAAACTGAAGATGTTATTTTGCAAAGAATAAACGTTATTTTATTAATCAAGTTGATAGATGGAAACCGTTTCGTTTTGTAATGTTAAATTCGGCAAGACTAAATGCATGAATATTTTTGTTGATATTGGGAAAATCCTTCAACAAAAAACAAATGTGAAAATTCATCTTTAATTGAGATTATAGGGGGCAAACCCAATTTTTAAGTTTGTCTTAATGGCCCTAAAATGTTAACCAATATCAATGCAAAATTGTAATAAACTTTAAAATGTAAGAAAATAGTGGTAATGCATACGCCACTATTATAATGGATATTTTTTTGAACTGGCCGCCAGTTACGTCTGCCTCAGTTGAATTGCAGTTACCCTTGTTCTTTTTCGCTTAATCCTACCAAACTGTTGTTGGTTTTGTGGTTTAATTTGTAATGGTTTAGCACGGCTTCTCCAGCTGACTTAAATTGTACCATTACAAATGCAACATTATTCAATAAAAATTTTAAAGATGGCGCCTACATTGACGTTTAGAAATCATTTGAGTTTTGGTATTTATACTTAAGGCATTAGTTGCTGTATGTGAAAGTTTCGTTTTTCTGGTAAATTTTTTTTAATAATTAAAAAGTTTAATCAACTAAAAATGTTGACAACTAAAGAGTTCATACTTACAGAGCAATAGCATAAAAAACTGGTAAGACATTTATTTCTTGTGTCTCCACTAGCAACCGGTTGATAATTAATGGTATAACTCGATTGCAATAGTAGATGGAGAGGCGTACAAACGTATCGTATCTTGAAATTTTTCAAGACGGTTCACGAATGAAAGAATTGTTATAGATAAACGTGCGTATTTGTTGCCCTTTCTAGATTTATTTCTGTTTAAGGGTTTTATTCATTATTTAAAATGAGAAAAGTGTTTTTCACCATGGATTGAGATTTCCAAATTTTAAAGCTCAATAAACCTTTTATTAAAATAGTAACTGTTTTAATTGTATTATAGTAACTGTTTAATTACACATGGAAATTTCGACAAAACCAGCGAACTTTGGGTTGCTAGAATGTCTGCTTATTTTTAAGTTGCTTACTCAACTTTTTTAAGTAAAACATGGCTGTGCGTGTGGTTTACATTTTGGACATTCATTTTGATATTTAGTCAAAAATAAATGTTTTCTTAAGTCAATATCAAAACCACATATTTATTATTATAGCAAGTGTAATTTATGGGTAGTATGGAAGGAGAAGTTAAAATGTATATAGACTTTCAAAAAAGAAAATTATCAAATTTGCTAAAAGATAAAAAGTCCATGTAAAAGGTTTTATGTTCACTCATAAAAGGTTTGAGTGTATGTTAAAAATATCGGAAGCCCTGCGTGTGGTTTTTTTTTGAAAAATAATTTCAACATTGGTCAAGCATTTTACGCAGCAGAGTCAACAAATATTGATTGGTTTTAGCCAAGTAGCTTAATTGAAAACGATATGCAATCACACAACTAAGATAAATTTGTTCCCAAGTGCAAAAACTAAATATGTTAATACACTTTAGAGGTTTCTACAAATCATAAAGCCAAATATAGCTAAAGTTTTTGCCATCTGGTTTTCTCCAATAGACCATCCAACCGATCAAAACAAAAAAACAAAGTCCCATAAATCGTGTATATAAAAGATGTATGTTAATCAAGAAAGCACATAAATCACTTAAACAAGATTCTCATCTACTATAAGCAACCAGAGTTGAAGAGGGCAAATACAAAAACATTCTGATTTTATTACCCTAATTGAATATGTCTCTGGATATAATATCAGGTATATCAAATAACACACAAACACACACACATAAACATTCATACATAGAAGGTACATGGCTAATCCGAAATTGTAACATCAAATCAAAATCAAGATAAATTTTTCCGATTTTCTTTTTTTTTTGTGTTACACATTTTGGTTTTTATATACCATGTGTACGAATGAAAAATTAAAGGTATCATTTTCATCTTTCATCTGTGATATGGAAATAAATTGTGGAGGTGAAAATATAGGAAGATTTCACAATGATTAATTTTGTTGATAATTTTAACAGACGGCTGATTATAAATTATCTGAATGAAAATGGAAAATTGTTTTGATTCTATATAGAGTGTGATCTTCTTCAATTGTTATGTATATAGTAAGTATAGTGTACAGACCACAAAATACATTAAGCAATATCAATTTACAATATAGTTTTTGGACAAAATGTCTCTCGAACCAAATTATATGCGAATATATATTCTGATCTCGTTCAAGAGATAATAAAATTAATCGTAACGAACGTAACGTAAAGGATTCCAAAAGAAACCATACGATAAATGAAAATGTCCTTTTTTTGTAATTCTGTTGTTAGTCTATATCGTTTTTTTTTACTTTTTATAAAGACATAACATCTTTTCTTCAACTACATAATCTACATTACGATTTTTTATTTTTGTATATTTTGTTGATCAGAATTCAGTTACCCAACGTAATAATAGTATGTAATGGGTATTTACAGGCTACTGCTGGCCCGTGAGATATGACGCTAACTATTTGGATTGTTCTCAATTAGTATAAGATAACGTCACTCCAGATGCATTATAAATTTAATTCGGTCGACTGACAAGTCATTAAAAAAAAGATACTGTACTGGAAATCTGATTTTCCAAAAACGCATTAAAAACACTCTCAATAACCAACCAGGATATGCCCGTATGTTTATAATCACCACCTGTCATTAATTTTGTGGCTACAAACCACTTAACTACACTTAAGCGATTAGGCTTATCCCATTTTATCTAAATCGATTTTTAGATCTATTCGGCAAAATTTAGTTTATTAATTTAGGTGGTACGAGAAAAACCTTATCTATGTTGGTAAACTAACGTAGATAAGGTTTTTAAATACTATTTTGGTGTACAAAGTTTTATAATAATTGCACCTGTCTACAAATTTTGATTTTTTATAACACATAAGTGACTATGAAAATATTTTGTTAGTTTAACTGATTTTCAGAAACAACACTTAAGTATTTTAAATGATTATTCTACATTTTTATTTTTTGTAAAACTGATTATTGTAACTATTTAAGTGATTTTTGCAAAACCCTTATTTCCTTCGAAATAAATATTTTATTTTAAATCTACAACAGATAAGTGATTTTACAAAAACTTCGTTAACGAACGTTGGGTAGTTAAGTTTTTTTTATCAAAAATCACAATACAAATCGTAGAGTGCATTTAAGTGATAATTATTAGAGTTTTGGAATACTGTGTTGTGGAATATTTTTAGCGTGGTTTATGTCATTTTTGTGTTAATAATTATAATTATTTAGTAAAATTGCAATTTAATCACAAAAGATGGTCGAAACAACAATGAAAATCGTCGTAAAAGAGGAAATTTTGTAGGCAAACAGTTTCTTTTATTACAACTAAGTTGTAAAACTCATTTAGTCATTTTTCTTTCTTATTTTAGTTCTCTGTTATAGTTGAGCTATAACACATTAAATTTTCCTAGTTAGCTCAGCTCTTCTTGTTAAATCAGCAACTTTCAGTCCTAAGGAACTAAATCAAGTGGCTTCTGTCGATGTCATTAACAATGTTATGAATATCCGTGCTTTCATGGAGTTGGATACATGTTTTAGCCTTTTTTGTGATTTCTTCGTTGACGGTTTCCATCTTTAGATCCCTATGTAGATTATCGTTTCTAGTAAACCAAGGTGCATTGACAATGCTTCTTAGTACTTTATTCTGGAACGTTTGTATAAAGATAAAGTTCGTTTTCTTTGTGCATCCCTAGAATTGGATGCCATAGGTCCTCACAGGCTTAAATATTTGTCTGTATAATTTACATTAATGTACCTGATGGTAAACTCACTATTTCTTCCAATGAGCTAATACATTTTTCTACATTTTACATTTTACAGTTCTTGCCTTTTTTCTTGACATCTCTTTGCTCTTTCTATTTTAACTTGCCGCCAAGCGTCATACCTAGGTATTTTGCCGTGTTCACATGTGGTATATCCTGCCTTTTTATGTAAATATAGGTAAGTGATTAACTTTTAGGTAGGTGAAGGTGGTGTGATTGTATTTAAGCTGATATTTTATCCTCGACTTTTTCGTCACAATCTCATTCACAGTTTGCTGTGATTTGCTGGTTGTATCTTTGATTGTACTTCCTACCGCCAAGATTGCTGTATTATCCGTAAAAGTTGCAATAAAAGTTTCTCCAGTAATAGGTTTATTTCTCGTATAAAGGCAATACAAAACTGGTCCCAGCATGCTCCCTTGTGATACTATTGCTTTAATTGTTTTGAGTGGTGAGAACTCTCCTTCATATTTCACTCTGAAGTATCTCCATTCATTGTATGATATAAATATTTCATAAAACTGCTACGAAATAGGAGGTTACGATGTAATTTGTATTTCAGTCCTTGATACCAGGCTCATTCAAACGCCTGGGCAACATCAAGAAAAACTTCAGTATATATCTTTTTTGTTTTCAAGCGTCTTCTCAATCACGTTAGTGATTCTACTCTAGGTTAGTGTATCTGCTCTATGATGTAGTATTTCTATCTGAAACCGAATTGGTGAAATGGTAACAGGTGTCTTTCTTCGATCAGAGATTTGATGTTTTTGAGTAGTAATTTTTCGAATGGGTTTGGACAATGATGGTAATACAGATATAGGTCTGTATGACGTTTTCTCATTAGGTGGCTTACTAGACTTCGGTTTCATAATAACTTCTGTTATTTTTAAATGCTGAGGAACATAAACCATTGTAAATGATAGAACACCAATTTGTATGTTTGGCATTGAAGTCTCCTCCTATAACGAAATTTGAGCCCATAATTTTGAGGATTGAGAGGTAGACGTCCTTTTTAAGTTGATGTCTTGGTAGAAAATATACCGCAGCAACTCGCAGCTTCTTGTAATTATTTATAATTGCATGCTAAATGATACACTTTCCAGTGTCTCTATTTCGAGTTGAACATCTTCGAAGTATTTGATGTTTTCTCTGATGAAGATGGTTGTTCCACCCCAAGATTTTTATGCGGGATGTATAGAATGGTAGCAAGAATAACCTTTTAATTTTGCATAAGATTTTCTAGTGAAATGACTCTCTGTTATTAAGCATATATCAATTTTTTCTGTATTAAAAAAAATTTGAAATCATAAAACTAGCATCTATTTTGTCTGTTTTTGTTGAGCTTTTTGATATATTCTTGAGCCTATTATTATAGCCTATATTTTTGTAATTTCGAGAAGTTACTATAAAATAATCATTTAATTCTCTTAAGACTACTTAAGTCGCATTTTTTGAAACAACAAAGAAAAGTAAAGAAATCTTACGTTACAAAACATATAATTGTTACAATAATTATAAGATGCAGTACGGTAAATTGACAAAGGTTATAGCATCCCAATTGATACAAATATTCATTTTCTTGTTCTCCTGAAAAACTATCAAAAGTCACTTAAGTGTTTATAATGCTACAAAATTGTTTCAAAGTCTACATTTAATGATTTTAAACATAAGATGTTGGCAAACTGATTTCTTATTTTACATTAATTGACTTTTACCTGTAATTTTCATAAAACGGTATTTGTCATAAAACGGTTAATTCAATTGATTTGAAATGTTGAACTAATTTTATTAAAATTTAATTTGGATTAATTTTAAAGTTTTGTTTCAAATAAAGTGTAGATAAATTAGATTTTCGGTGATTATATGACGTTAATTCAATTGTTACATGACGTTTTGGTCATATCACGGTCAATTCAATTGATTTGTAATGGTTACTCAATTTTTTTAAAATCTAATTTGTATTAATTCTAATCGGTGATTAGGTATGAAAAACGATTTTCCTGACCATGGGTTATTGCTACAGTTCAACTCAAAAGAACAATTTCTAATTTTTAATAAATTTTGTTTAATTTACTGAAGCCTGAACCTATTCTATTTTAAGGAAGAAATAATTGAAAGTACATCATTATATTTCCAATATAGTTTACGAGTTTAGAAAGGGCCCCTCACCACAGGTAACTCAACAAACATGACTTTATGATTCTATACCTGTGTAGTTGAAACGTCTTAAAGATTTCTACATAAAAATACCTTAAAAATTATGATAATAATATAGTAGTTTCTACCTGGCTGGGCAAAGGTATATACGGTATCGAAATGAAAAAGATTTTTTTTTTACGTTTCCGTACATTTCCATTACTTAAATCAAATACATGTTTTTTTATTAGTGCACACAGGTAACGAGGGGCTTTATAGGTATACGAAAATATGTAAAATATAATCATTAAATTAAATAAAAAAAAAAATTTTTCTTCCATAAATATTTGTTTAATCAATTTATTAAATGTGTCCCTTTTTTTTGTTTAAAGTCTTCTTGCTATATAAAATGTTGATACTCGTAGTAACGTTACTGAAAATTTTTTATGTTTGGTGGATTCAATGTAGCGAACACAAAAAATTAAAGATTACATCAACATGATGTATGAATGAATTTATTAAAAGCTTATTCATTTCTCAGTCAAGGTAAATTGAGGATTTTAAAATGATCGTTTTATATCTGACAAAAAAAAGAAAACAAATTTGTGGAACTCATAATATCTGATGGTGATGTATTATGCAGGTATAGTCGTTAAATATTCAGAAAAACATATTACCAAAAATGTCTGTTGAATTTATGAAATCTCCATCATTACTCAGAAGTAATATTAGGTTACTAATTTCAGGGATGGAAATTATAATGGTAAAGTGTTTTTCATTTTTAATTTCTTGATTTAAAAATTTAATGAGTCTGAAATAGGCAGTTATGGTAAAGATTTTTTATTTATTTACCAGAAGCTCTTAATGAACCATTAACTGCACCGTTTGGTAAAATTTTGATTTGGTTCATTCAGAAAACCTTCAGGACAACATTTTTTTACTTTTAACTGTCGTGATACCACTGAGTAGTTTAAGCCAACCAATGAACAATTTAACTTCAAAAAAATCACAAGCATAATATATTCTAAGGTATCCGCAAGTATAATACAATTCAAGTGAAAAGTCTTAACAGTAATCTTAAAACCTTATCAGATAGATCTGATTCCCTCAGGAAATTTAACCTTCTAGAGGTTTTAAAGAGTAAACCACTAGTTGATTTAACGACTAAGCTGGCAATCAATGCATTCACTGCCAGACTTGACGCCAATTCATTTCCATTTATTTATTACCAACAATCATTCATTATGCTATCGACAATGGTTAAGTTACACTACTATAAAGAAATATTCTTAACTGATAGGGCGGCCGGACTATAATTTACCAGTTCGACACAACGTGGTTTATTATATCATCACATAAAGCTACTTGCTAGTGTCCATTTATGAAAACTAGACCCATATGATGACTTGATTATAATCCCCAGCACCATGTCCATTTCACATTGTTCAGAAAGACTTGAGATCTGGTAAGGATTATCAGATAATAAACTCGGTTACAAGACTTGCTCGGTATCTGATCTTTCAGATAGAACTTTTCCATGCATTTTTATGAAAAGATGATTTTCTCCAAGTTGGACCTTGTCTGGGGAAATCATTTAATTTCCGTTACTCCTGAGGACATCATAATGCGGCAATCACAAGTTTTTCGATCACTTTTTGAGTGACATAACAAAATTGGTTAATTTTTACTGTTATTCACAAAATCGGCAAACGGTAAACAAAACTTCGTTCAACTGCAAACATTTTTCTTGCAAGCATTTATTTGGAAAATGTCCAGCAATTGGGTAAACGATGTAAGAAATGCAACAGGTTTAATTACTTTGCGGATGTATTTCGTTCGGTTATGCAAATTCAAGCAACAATAGGTGACGCTGAATAATAATCTGATAATAATATGGACCATACACTGGATGAATTGTTTGTAGATACAGTTAGTGAGGTGAACTGCAAAGTAGATGCCATAAAAGAATCCCAGAATAAGTCATGGTATTAACATTTTTTGGCATAATCATACTATTAGCTCATCTTCCCACTGAAGTAAAGGTGAGGTACAACAGCTGACGCATAAAATATCGTTTTCCGACAGTATAATAAAATATATTGGGAGCCTCTGGATTTTTTCTCAACAACACTTTAGGGTTCTGAAATTTAGGGTGCTTTCGACCGAGCAAGAATAATTACTGACGATTTATCTCAGGACTTTACCATTTACGTCGACCATAGGCATCTGACAAAACCCATCCAATCAAGGACAGAGAGAAATACGCGACAATCACGTCACTATATATTACGTCTATATAAAATAGAGCCGTTATACGTCGAGCAATTTTCGAAATTCCGTGCGACTCTTAAACTAATTCTGTCGAAATTATTTTGGTCCAATACAGACTAGAATGTAAGCCAGTGGGTAAAGCCTAGTTTACTCAGTCAAAAATCTAAAAAAGAGAGAAATGCACATCCACAATTGAGACACACACTTATTAATGGATACACTTATCTACTTACTTGAGTCGAACCATCGTCACTACGTTTGTCTGTAGCTATATTTCCCAATTCGGTGTTTGTCTATACACAACCACACATAATGATCATAATTTGAGCCCAAACTTTTTACTGTGCTAACAAAACTCTTGGACTCACATCGAATTTGGTCAACGTCATATCATCCAAAATCTAAAACTGCACTCATGGCCAGCGGAACCACTATCTTCTAGAGTTCAGATATAGCAATCGATTTACTATGAATCCGAGCCATTACTTTGAATTTGTCTACGGGTAAGCTATTAGATTCCTTAGTGGGTTCTGCCTAGAAAACTTTTCTTCTACCTTACCTACACAATACACAATTTGTGCAGATACAGTATGTTTATATCGTAAGCTCAAAGCAACCGAATAAGAGTAAACAGCCAACACTGTTATTTTTACGTTGAAAATTAGCATTTCGCTCCTAATGTTTTCCCATAAAATATTTTTAATTTTGCTGACTTTTTATTTGTGTCAGCAAGATATTATTAAAAGAGTCTCGAATTTTTAACGCGAAACATATAATTTATGCGTATACAAATTGAACTTACCCAAACTGTTAAAGTTATCGAAATAACCTAAAATCAGTTCTGACAGTTTTATAGAGTGTACTGTTTTTGTTAATGACGATTTATGTCCAGCTACAACCACTGCATCATTTGACAAAAATAATTCCTCCAAAGTAACATAGACTTTACTCCAGCAGGTTGACACCTATAAATTATGGTTTCATTTAGGATTACATAATAGTGTCAAATCTAAACTCCAACTTGGCATCATTTATACTGATTTAGCAAAAGCCTTCGACAAAATTGATCATAAAACCACAAAATAATTTTTAGTCGAAAGGTCATGGCAGAACTCCTTGCCATTAATACATTGCTACGCGTTTAAGACAGATCATGTATTGTATAAATGTCAATTCTTCCGGAATAGGAATATTGCCCAGCGACTGATAATAGCAAATGAGCAACAATTATGACATAAACTGTCTTAAAATAGGCCATGGAACAGAAACGGAACAGAAACAGCGCTAAACAAAATTTACCTGGTATCAAAAAATCGTCAAGATAAATTTGAGAGGAAGCATAACATTAGTCATTTAGTCATGGTTGGAACCTAGTAATTTATATAAACTTAAGATTTTCAGAATCATTAAATATATTTCGTCTAAGTAATCACTACGCTTTTTATCGATGGATCTAACGAACTAAATTTGACCTGATCCCACATTTAATGAAGCCGATCCTATCTTTCTTTTAATCGGAGCAGTGGAAGTCTAAATAAAAATATTCCTGCCCTACCGACGTTATGTCATTCGGGGTTAGGATGGGTGATAGCTGAAAGTCTGGAACCATCGATAAAGATCAATGAAAAACCATTCTAATGGTGCAGACAATGGAAGTGCATCACGATAAACTTAACAAATTGCTTAAGAGATTTTGAAATTTCGACGAACCTCCAATTGCATGTTACATGAGTATGACTCAGGATCATTGCTAATCCGTATTTAAAACCGCAATAATACAATTTTGGGGAATCCATATATACACACTAAATGTTGATTATTAGCCATGGAATGAAAGTTTATCAGAATTTTGAAGTTTAAACGAGAGTACATAGAATGTTTGAATGGTCACAAACCTCAAGGGATGGCTTTCACCATGGGGTCTATAAAGAATCAAGTAGTATATAAAGGAAATACGTGAAGCACCGTGTAAAATTTCGAATGCATCAAATCCTATTTGTACCAGACATTGCTAAGATATAACGCCAGATTTCAGTAAATTATGTAGATTACATAATTAGCTAATATTATTTTGTGGTAGTGTTAAAACAAATGAATGTTGATTGAAATTTATGAACAACTAACTGTTACATATGGAGTTCTCAATAAGAAATTGCTACTAAAATCAGACTGATGAATGAAAATTAAAATGCAACAACGCTTGGAATAACTTGGAACTCAGCGATAGATATTATTTCGTTTCAAACCCAATTATCAAGTTATCTGAAGTTTTTACAATTCGCTCGGAAGGTTCGCACCAACTTTCGCGATATTCAAACTCATAATTCAATAATTGTGGATTGCATATTTAGATTGAGATACACTATTCTCATTAGTAGACATTGATGTTTTTTTTATGGAGACAAAACCATCATTACAAATAGACCTGGTATCTGTTTTATCAAAATTTGTGCAAACAGAAGAATGATACATGATGATACATTCACAGGTTGCTTCTCATTAAAAATATTAAAAAACATACCCTTTGTTTTTTCACTCAAAGACATGAAACGAGTATCAAACCACTTTCTGAATAATTTTAGATCTTTACTGATCATCGCATGCACATAAGAACTACCTTTATAGACTAGAGCCATGTCATCAGGAAAGGCAACAGTGGAATGCGATAAAAGCGGTATTTTTAAAAATATGGAAATAAATCAAGATTAGACGCGGCTCAAGGACGGATCCTTGGTGAACCCCAGATTTTACTTATCTCCCATGACTAAAACTATCACTTTTTTTAACTTTTTGCCTTCATTCTGTTAGGTAAAATCGAAACCAATTATTAGATATGCCTCCTGATTCCTGCACAATGCATTTTAGTCAATAGAAGCTCTTCATACACAGTATCGAAGGCTTTGGTAATGTCTATAAAAAGTCCTGCAACAAATAGATTATTATTCAAAGCCTCATATATATTGGACTAAAAAAGTTCAACAGGGCATCTTCTGTGCTATGTTTTGGGCAAAACCCATATTGGAAATTTGATAAGAATTTTGTTTTTGACAAGAAATAAATCAGCCGTGATTTGATACATTTCTCAAAAAGTTTCGATGTGACAGGCAATAATGATATAAGTCGATGATAGTTTCCCATGCTAGATTTATTTCCATTTTTGAACAAAGGTAGTACAATAGCCGTTTTCAAAAAATGTGGGAAAATTCTACTTTCGATGCTTATATTAAAAATAAATAGCTGACGTTCGACGATAAGATGAATCACCTTCTCTTTTGTTTTAGCGCTTTACCACAAGAAAATTTATTTTTCAAATTCTGTACTACAACTAGTATTTCCTCTTTATTTATGGGTGCTACAAAAAATTTAAAGGTTCTAAATCAATAGATACCAAGGCAATATTAGTAGCAACAGCGACCAAAAAATTATTAACTTCGTTAGCTATAGCCTCTTTATCAGACACAGTACTCTTTTCACAATTTTAAATATTTGATATCACCGTTCTTTCTCTATTCGTTCCTACAATATTCTTAACAAATTTTCACTGGCTTTTAGGATCTCCGTTTCTTCTGCACTAAATTTTGACTTATAATATTTATTCTTTTTTAGCTCTACACAAATTTTGACCTTTTTGCTAATTTTATCAAACGATTTTTAGTATAATATTTCTTGGATATTTCCTGACAGCAGACAAGCTATTCGAAATTTAAAGGTGTTATACCATAAATTTAATCCAACAGAATTGTAAAAAAGGCAAATCCATGCATTCTGTTAGATGCATCAGAAAAGGCATATGGTACAGTTATATATATATATATATATATATATATATATATATATATATATATATATATATATATATATATATATATATATATATATATATATATATATATATAAAATTGAGTGGTAAAGGATTTTGGTTTATTTTCGAAACATTGTATTTTATGTATAGGCATATGTATATATATATATATATATATATATATATATATATATATATATATATATATATATATATATATATATATATATATATATATATATATATATATATATATATATATATATATATATATATATATATATATATATATATATATATCAATGAGCAATCATCAACGATGGCAGAATCATCGAACAAATGATGTGTTCGAAGGGTAAGGTAAAGCACCTAAATAACAAGTTTGCTTGCCTAGGTTGGAATTGTGTGACGCTTACATTTTGGCAAACTTGGTACAATTAATCAGAACTGATTTATTCGGTGAAAAATTATGATCGAAGTAAACGCTTGGAACCATATAGAATATGTAATTCTTTACCAACATATTGCTAACAATAGAGCAGAAGTCTAAACAGAAGTCAATGAACTTTATCATATTTTCAGACCAAGATTAAATATCCGAAGTAGAAGGAAAACGTTCTTGTCAGCCCCATTGCGATTTTTTACATTTGGAACATATAAATCTTACATTTTAGTGGTTTGATGGTCATAACGATCATGTGCAGGCTAAAAAGAAGCAGTCTTTCGACCAACTTAAGGTTGGCCGGGGATTTTATCTAAACAGGTTAACTACTGGCCATGTTTTTACTTAGAATGATTTGTTTATTTATTTCAAAACATCTTATGATGCGGAACAAGTTCGCAGGCATTCTGGTTGCCAACCAGTGGTTAGTACACCTTTTCTATGTTTATTCTATTCTGAGGCCGAAGCCCACCCAACTCTTTAGCGGTTAATTTGATCGTCCTACGTTGCGTCTTTTAACCAAATCGAGGACGCACAAATACAAGTTTGCTTTGGATGTCCATCTGCACATTGCAATTCTCCAGACAGCCAGTACTAGCATGGTCAATGGGTTCAGCGATTTCTAACATGCGATCCACTTTTTTAAAAACCTAGTTTGTAGTCAAACCCTATAAAGCCAAATTATTGATACCTTACGTCGAGCAATAGCCACTAAACACCAATTATTATTATTTTCTAAAGCTATAAGTTAATTGAATAAATAATATCCTACTTAAAAATCGTCACGAAATATACCACTCCCATTGATATCCCAATGATACAAAATTGACTAAGGACAATACTACAAATCTCAACATAAGGATAATCAATATTAGCCACAAGTATACGAAGGTGATAACATATATGACCGTATAGCCTGAACCCATGTTAAACAAAACTAAAAAAAAAGCTCAACGCAAAAACAGAAAGTTAGATCTCCATTTATTATTCATTTATTTATTCCATGTTTCGATTAAAATGGATTAAGTAAAGCTTTTTTTGTTCATATAAAAAAAAAACAGGTAAAAATAAAAGCAAATCAGATTTTAAGGATTTACCTATAAAAATACACCAATTTTTAAATTGAGTGGTAAAGGATTTTGGTTTATTTTCGAAACATTGTATTTTATGTATAGGCATATGTACAATACATATGCGGTAACCTCATATAATATAGATATATAATATATACACATATATAGATAGATAGGTCGTACCTGATAAATCCGATACATATACTATCCGTATAATATCATATTATTATTGTATATATCGGTTATGGGAAAACAGATACTTTGTTGTTGTACAAAATGGAAATTGATATTTATGTTCAATATTATAATACAGTCATTGTGTTCGAGTTAGATTTTGATTTAGATGAGATTTTGAAGATGATATTTTATCTAAATTGATTTTAAGTTTTAAAATTTTCAAAACGAATTATTGTATAGTTGACAAAATAATTGATTTATCTAAATCTGAAGCTAATCCACTTAAACAATTTTAATTGACATAATTTTTTAATCGGATTTTTTTTTTTCGTATCAATAATAACAACAACAACCAAAACCAATTATTTAAATAGCTGTGTAGTCAATCAATCAATCAATCGAACCATTTCTAAATTATTAAAAGCTTATTTCAATTTTTATTTTTATTGGGGTAATATGAAAATCGGGAAAACCTTTAAAATAAACTAATTCAGATTAGATTGATTAGTCGACTGATCAATATTGTTCAATGGATTGAAGTTAACATTTTTTTTTGGTCTGTAAAAGGTTTTACACATTTTTTTGTATCTTAGGGGTAAATTAACTCCTTATTTGATATGAAATTTTGGTAAGCTTTAAGATTTAACTAACCGTGTGTTCTAATTTTTATAATAAACTATAGTTTTTTAGATTGGATGGACGTTTTGTTCATATAACGGTTAATTAAATTGATTCGTAATGTTTCATCAATTTTTTTAAAATCCAATTTATATTAATTTTAAAGTTTTGTGTCAATTAAATTGTAAATAAATTAAATTTTGTTTGATTACATGACGTATTGGTCGAAGAACGGTTAATTCATTTGATTTGTAATTGTTAATTAATTTTTTTAAAATCTAACTTGTATTAATTTTAAAGTTTTGTGTCAAATCAATAGTTCACTTAATAAATTTTAGCAGCATGAAGGTGAAATAATAAATTTCAAATTTACAGGTTAAAACTAATGCCATTTGTTTTAGCCTACAGCTTAGAAAATTTAGTTTTTTAATTTATTTTGTGCTTAGGGAACCTTTAAAGATCAAATTTGACTGGTGGCACACTGGAATTGCTGATAAAAAAGGTCAGAATGCAAAGTTGTTCAGTAAAATTCTAATTGTCTTGTGTTGATAATAGTAAAACATTGGCCCCCAGGAAACCGGACCAATTCTTTTATTCCTAACTTCCCTTTCATTTCCCTACACTACAAAAAAAATACTAATTATCGATCACTTAGGTGTCAGTATATTCGTTCCACTCCTTCAGTTTTATTATATGTAACACGGATGTATGGTGGTGCCCGGCGGTCCGAGAGTCTCTGGTTCGTCCTTGGCCGTACATTTTAATTAATCGATCAATTTGTCAAATACAATTGTTTTTTAGATTCGTCGGTACTACAGGATGAAGCTGGAAAGATTTTCTATTTTGTTTAGTTTTAAATTAGGTTAAGCAGTTCTCATTTGATACTCATTATTAACTGACGTGGCAAATTTGCAAGTTTGGAAAAATATTCTACAAATCAACGTGTTTTAATCGAAAATAGATTTTATTAAATTTATTCAGTAATTAGTGTGACAACTCAAATTTAAATTAAATTATGGATGGAATCTAAATTCAGCTGGTAAAATTGCTACTTGTTTTACTGGCCTTCAGAAATGCAGCTTTGTATCGACAAAACCATTTAGGGTGCCACTCTTAGAGAAATAATACGCCGATGACATTGTAACCTCCTGGTGGATAAAAATCAATGAAGCCAAATGTGAAACGATCCTATTCCGTAACCCGTTACAGTATGCATGGCACGATACTTAATAGCAACTCAAATAATTGTACGATGACAATGGTAAAATACTTTGGGGTGAACCACATCAACATACAATTAATAAAAGCACATCGTTTATCATTTGGTCTATAAACCGAATCAAAGTGATTTGCTTAAGCTCTAATTAGACCACTATTAATTTAGGCTTGTCCAATTTACTACACAACTGCAACCAAAATTGTATGGACTAAATGAATATTTACGAGTGTAGAATATGTATTCGTGCATGGAGACAGAAATACAGAAAAATTCAGATGGACTAGAGATATTATGTCCAAACCCATTTCATAAACTTCAAACCCGACCGAAAAGACATACACATACTAAAACTAGTACGGTTAAGCCACATATGATGGACCGCCTTCCTCATATCTATCCTAATTCTAATTCCCTATATTGTACTGACCTTACTTATCTAGGTAAGTACTTATCTACTTCCTATTGTACGAACCTAGATAACAACTATCTGCAACACAGTATTAACCCAAAAAATCTGCCATGACCTGGAAGCCCATAATATACTACATCAATCTTCGCTCAAATGTAAAGTGGTTTGATCGTAGTAAGTTCACTAGCCCAGAAATGAATTGGAGGTTCAACGGTTTCATGAGATGCCCGGACGACGCCAAGTACATATAGATTACAAACTACAGTATAGCTGGTTGGATTTTTAATGTTAGACCCCAGCCAAAAACCTAGTATTTGGGTGCCAAATTTTAAAGCTCCTAATATATTCACCCTTAATAGACAAGTAACAGTTTCTTGTAAATTTTTTAATGTCAAATTGTAAAGTGTTGTCAAAGAATACATTTGAAAAATGATGACATAACTGTAAAATAATAAACAAAAAAAAGAATGGTTTTCCAATTCAAAACAAGAAACTAACAAGCTTTTTGTACTCCCACTGTTGTCTATTCAATGGATTGACAGTGGTCAATCATAAACGGCATCAGACGTGTCTAATTAAATTTTCAATTAAGAACCATTAAACAAAAGGTGAGCCTTTAAATAAAGTTTTGGCAATAATTTGAATATGAAATGATCCCAGCCAGTACATTAACTGAATAAATTCAATTGAGCAAGGTCAATTTCGTTTCCAGTCTCAGATAGAAGCAATTATTTATAACAGAGTTTAGTTGTGTGATTATGATGCAAAGTGACTAGAAAGTAAAAAAAGGACGCATACGTTATGTTGATTAGGAGAACAAGTGCATGGTATGAATAAAAGTCTGTTCAAAATAAGGTAATACTTTATCAATTAAGCTAATCAAAGCCAAAGTAATAATCAATGAGCAATCAGAAAACGTCGAGGGCATTAGTTCAACTTTAAAGTAGAGTGAGGGAAGTCACTACCATAGCAAAGGCTCGCAAACAAGAACTGAAGTAGAATATATTCCTATTAATTATATTATCAATTTTAACAATGCTAACGGCGGAAATACAAATGTTGATGATATTAAGGTGAGTAACTAGCGTTGAGAGATACCGAACTGAATTTAATGAAACTGAAGACAAAATAGTTTAATTTAAAAATAACGAAGAGCTGGACCTCGAATTCGAGGAAAATTACTATAAAGCAGAGGGCGGATTAAATCTCTAGCAGTAAGAGAAAAAGATGGATCCCATCACATCATTTTACGACACACGCACTTTATAATTCATCGGCAGGAACGCATCATGGATGGCGATTATGCAGATTCACAATCCTTTTCTGGTCTGGTTTGCTCTTTAATTCACGACAAAAATAGGCATACTTTTTTAATAAAACTTCAGTATCTAAAAGGAACATAAAGAGGAGAAGCCGCCAGTCTACTAAAGTACTTTAGCATCACTTATGATAACTATATAGAAACATGTTCGTCGACTGTTAGATACGTCGGACGAGCTAATAAAAGAGCTCAATGCACTAAGAAGCAACACTGTAACCCGAGATCATTGGTTGATCCATCATATGCTAAATAAATGATATGACGATATTATAACTTTGTGAGCACAGGTTTCGGCAATAACGATATTCCATCAACTAATTTTTAAAATTTTTAACCAACAGAGTCGATGCACTCAATTTGTTGTTTTCAGGTGCTCAAAAAATGCCGAAAATTTAAAGAAATGTCTTTAGGTGAGAGGAGAACTTTACTAAAGAAAGATGGAAGGTATTTCAATTGCCTGAATCAACACCATAACGTGTATCACAGCACGTCGAAGTTTCGTTATAGAGAATGCAACATCATACTCTAGTCCACGACAGTTAACATGAAAAAGAAGTCAAACGATATAGCGTGTTGAATAATCAGTAAAATCTGAAAGTCAACAAGCTACATGACAAATATTAACCAAATAAATCACTTTCCCAATCACACCATGGACCAAACCAAAACCGAGTTTACAAACAGAAGCATTCGTTTTCCCCAAACTCAATGCAAAACAACCATCTATTGCACAATTTATTGGTCTGTATAATTAATTATGAGCTTGCAGATTAACATTTTTATGAAGATATCTTTTTTGAATTTCTTTCTGAAGGGAAGGCTAACAATAATGGTATCATCATGAAACAAACATTATTAGGATGCGTAGTTGCAACTAGATCTAAAAGACCTCATGCAAGACAGGCTGTTGCCTTTAGTGTGGGCAATCTAAAAAAATCCACTTTGAAACTATATTACGCAAATTCTGAGAAATAAAAACCGATCAAGAAGCCTCTGTCTCCTAGGAGACTCTTTTCAGACAGCATTTTAATGATTGAGAATCGAATGTCAAAGGATTTGCAGTTTACCTCAATGATTAATCATTTTATGTCTGAAACTAGGACACATTAAATCTGTTAATGATGACCAGCTAACACTGCGTGAATGTTACCTACCCTATCATGGCGTTATCAAAAGTTGTGCTTCATCACAAAACTAAAACTGATAGGTAATCAAATATTTATGAAATTCTATGTCATTTCATGAAATGTAAAATTGATATTACCGCTGATGTAGAAAAAATATACCACCAAGTTTGTGTTGCAGCAGACGATACTAAATACCAACGAATAATATGTAGAGATGCACTGAATAATTAATTTACCACAAATGACCTAAACACTGTCACTTACGGGGCAGCAAGTGCATCTTATTTAGCTACACGAGCTTTAAATGAAGCAGTTGATAAATATATAAACTAGATCTTTGGAAACAGTCAACCGAATTGAAAATGAAATGCACATAGATGATCTTATTGCTGGGCAGCTTTGATAGGCGATGGAATTAAACTATACGAGATAAATTCCATTTTATCTAATTTTTATTTCCAATTATAGAAATGGTTATCTATCGATGAAAAATTTCAAACATGTTACAAGCAACAAACATGTTAATAATAGAAGATTCATCCGCTGCAAAGGTATTAGGGCTTTAATTCACTCCTAAATCCGATTGTTTTCAATTAAGAGTAAACTTAAATGCCCAACCAACATTAAGTATAAAAGAGGGATTTTATAAGAAGCAAGTCGCTTATTTGCCCCTCTTTGGTGGCTCGCTACTATAACTACTACAAAAATATATGTTCAAACTTTGTGAACAGATAACTTAGAGTGGGATAATAAATTGACGCATGAAGTGGCTGAAAATACGGTACATTCTTCACGAAATTGGAAGCATCAACTTCAAAAACTAAGGTGGCCCCAAATAAATAAGTATATATTCCTCGTTTAGAACCCTATGCGTGGTGCTTTATTATAAACCAGCATAGGAATTAAGCACGACTTTTAGTGATTAAAAAAAATCCATATAATTTCTTGTAATTTGCTAGAAACACGTATGTCTAAAAACACTACGAAATAATTTCTTGTACTTTGCTAGAAAAACGTATGTCTAAAAACACTTTTGTTTATTGTTTGTATGCTTCTTTTTGACATTTACATATGTTGTTGTCAATATAAAAATAATTATTTTTTGCTTTGCTAAAAATTTAAATTTGATATATTTATTTGCCTTTAAATATTAAAAATATACAAAAATAAATATAATATAATAACATCTAAATATTTAAATTTTGTTATTTTATTCTCTTTGTTGTATTTATATAATACTTATTTTTAATTATTATAATTTATTTATTTTTTAATAGTTTTATAAAACCATAAATTTTTTTGTAACAGACTATGTGATAGACGATTTACGTTTATCACATAGTCTATTACAAAAAGAAATTTAGTTTTCCGTTGTTTAAATATTGTTTAAGGCGGTTATGTACAAATTTATTGATCAAATTCATTTTTAGTCGGCAAAGTTCATATATTATATACAATAAATAAATGAAAATAAAATAAAACATTGTATGATCTGTATTTGTAATTCATAATATCTTTTATTTATTTTAAATATTGCATTTTTGTTATCAATTCTATAATGATTTTTTTTTATCGACTGGTATGGATGTACTCATAAAATAAATTTTGTGTAGTGATTTTTTTTTGGTAGCATGTAAATCCTCCGTGTTTTGAGTTGGTATCATGTAACCTTATTGTAGCAGTTTTAATAATTATTTTTCGTTAGTGATTTTTTTTAATCACTAAAAGTCGTGCTTAATTCCTATGCAGGCTTTTTTAAACTAATAAAAAGGCTTTAAAGGCTAATACAGCCGAGGCTGTTGCTGGACAGATTCTAAAATCGTATAAGATAGAATACCTTTCCATATCACTAGAATATCTACCAAATGGAATACCTTTGTTAGCAGCAGAATGGGAAAAATATTGTCACATATGAATCGATCACAGTGGAGACACGTCGACTTCCAGATAATCCTGCAAAACTCTACAGTTTATAGTGGAACGATCCAATATGGATCATATAAATTCTGGAAATTGGCAAGACAGTATTAAAAATCAATCAAGCACATCAGAAGAAATGCACAGTCAAACATTCACTATACAAGTTGTTCAACCAAACTTAATTGATGAGTTAATCGAGAACGTATTCAGTTTTAATAAAATCATCCGAGTTCTGTCACATGTATTTCAATTTATCAATCTAAAACTCAAGCGAATTACAAAAGTGACACCGAACTTTCCTTGCTCAGTATTGGAATACTCCAGGCGACTTATATTCTCTCATATAAATACAGACAAAATAGTTAGAAACATAGATCAACCATTATAACCATTATAAAAAACTCTCTTTTGTTACAATCATCAAAGCAATCCTTTTATTATACTGAGTTTACATTGTTTATGGAATCTTAAATTAAGAGTGCGTCCGAAACCCATTGTAAATGTTTGTGATTACACATTTTTGACATTTATTTAATATAAACTAAGACACCCAAATTATCACGGTCAATTGCTATGATAATTTTTGACAAAAGCAAAATTTTCTAAAATAAAAAGAAAACTCTTCGCGTAGCACACTCGGATATATACAATAAAACAAATAAAATTCACGTACAAGTCAAAAACCATATAAGAAATTTTTTTTTTTTTTCGTTGCTATGACAATTGCAATAAACAATTTGTCTTCATAGTTTTATACCTCAAAAACAAAATTTAAAAACATATGAGTCGGTGAAAATTTCAATCAAATTATTAACATTATTTTTTTTGGAAAACATAATACAATTGGGAATGCAGAGTAATATTTGTATTCATTTAGTAAAAAACTGCTCTACATTCTGATTTCTGTATTCTGGCACCTCTTATCAGCCACTCCAGTGTGCCACCATTCAACTGCAATCTGCAAAAAAATTCCCTTAAAACAAAATCTATTAATGGGCAAGTTTCTTCAAGCCGTAGACTGTAATAATTTGGATTAGATTTTGCCTGAAATTTACAATTAATTAATTTATTACATAATTAAAAATAAAAATTTATAGAAATTTAAATATAAATTAGATTTTGAAAAAATTGATTAATCATTACAAATTTATTGAATTAATTATTTATGAAAATCTAATTTATATACACTTTATTTGACACAAAACTTTAAAATTAATATAAATTTGATTTAAAAAAAATTGATTAGGCTTTACAAATCAATTAAATTAACTGTTTTATGACCAATACGTCATGTACTCGCTGAAAAACTAATTTATATACCATTAAAATGAAGGGCTTTAATTGATATTAAACTAAAAAAAACTCGAAGCGGCTTCTGCACTCGTAAAATTTTGACAGTAAATTATAGAAACCTTTCAAAGAGACTTAAACAAATGTAGTCTTTACTATGAAATCATGGTACTTGAAAACTCTCTATTTAAAAAATAAAAATTTGTTTTTCGAAGGAATCCCATAAATATGATTTTAAATTGACTAAACAAAAGTCATATTTACAATCTTAAGTTTGTAAATATAAATAAACTGTACAGATATGTAATAAATTTAAACTCGAGTTAACAGTACATACACGAACTGTCTGGTATTCAATATCGAAGCAATAGAAATAATTTAATAGTATTAAAATCGATAAATATATATTTTCAATCCAACGAGAGTATACATCGAAGAACAATCGAACCACGGTAGTTTTTTTTATATATATATATATATATATCAACAAATAGCACAGTACATGTTAAGGAAAACTATAAAACTTTTTCTATATACAAATAAAAATAAAATAAAAAAAACTTCCGAGGTAATCGAATTTTTCAATTGTAAAATCTATTATCTTGTAAAATTTAATTCAAAATTATATTATTGGTTTTCACAAATTGATTTTCGATTACAAATAAATTATGGTTTAGTCGTGTACCATGCTTACACAAATTTTAAGTTATCCAAAATAAAATTTCACCAAAAACTTTCGATTTCGAGATTTGTTATCAAAATCAAAATGAAAAATTTATAAGAATCGTATTTTTATCTTTTCAGATGGCCAACCACAACCAGGCGACTCTGGGCCACCACTATCCCGTGTATATTCAATAGACAAATGTAACCTAATTTCCAATAAACATAAATGGTTAAAATTAAAAATGTTTTTATTATTTATTAAATTGGTTGGTAATTGTGAATGAAAATATTATGCTGTACCAAAGGTAGGTCAATTAAAAAAAAAATTAATTAAATTTTACGTTTCATAAACAAATTAAAAACTCAATCAATTGTTAATTAAATTATTTTTATTTTTATTTGGGTATGATGGTTGGTAGGAATTTTCCGTGAGTTATAATAAATAATTTCCCAATCGATTTTTAATTTGGTTTATTCTGAGGAAAGGGTAGCTCGAAAGTTTTTCATCGAGTAGTTGATATTGGCTTTGGAGATATGACTTAAATTACAACTGCAATTCTGACTGTGATAATCCTGGTCGTTGCACTCTGTAAGGTTAAGATTGGTCCGAGGAGGTTAGGACATAGAGACTACCATGATGCACTGCATTCCGCAGAAACAGAATTTCGGCATCCAGGGTCTTGTTTAGCTTAAGTTTGACGATTTGACTTTCGTGAAATAAAAACATCGTCTAATATCTGGTACCGTACTGACCTATGGCTAATGTTTTTTGCACAATTTTTTTAAAAAGCGATAAGGCGTTTAACCAATAAAAAAATTGGAAAAGAGAAAAAGAAAACAGGCCATGTAAGGAACTTTTTGAAAAATTCTAACACGTCTCATCGAATTGACTATTTATTAATTTACTCCAGAATGAAGCCTAAAGATCTCCCAAAACACCCAAATTTTCAACACAAAAGCTGTAAAGATCTACGCGGGTCCAAATTGTATAAATTTTGGAAAAGCTTTTACAATTCGAATAGTACAGCATCACAGGACGCATTTATTCTGGAGAATACAATAATTCAAGTCCCAAAATGAACCAACCGACGAACGGAAGGTCCACCAACAACGTTTCGGGTGAAGCATTTCGTACGAAAAAGTGACGGCAAACTAATTAGGGTTTGCAAAGCTACATTTTTAAATGTTTTACGTGAGTCTAATAAACGTGTTAAAGGGGTCTGCGCACGGCATTATCATTCCGGAAATGCTCTAAAAGAGATCCGTGGGGGAGATAGAATTACTGCTTAAAATCCACATCTACGGAATTACATGTTAAGCTCAGCTATTTTTGAAATGTCTTCAATAACAATTTTAATATGGGGTTTTAAATGCCATAAAGCGACCAGTGTTCTACTTTTGTAATGCTGGAGGAGTAGATAAAATTAGAGACAGTTCAATCTAAAAAAAAACAACCTTTTAGTTCAGTCACGAGTGCATAAATTGCGAGCTAAAGCGTTTTTTGAGTTAGCCCGCAAATAATCTCCAAATAATGTTACATTTTCGTTCGACTACCAGAAGAATATGCTGTTACCCACGGTGCCGGACCAAGCCACTTATTATAGTCGGCAGCTGTACTTTTTTAATTTCTCTATTGTTCAAGGATGTTATCGGTCCCCACTAGAGTGGGATAATGTATTCCTTTATCTGTGGACTGAAAAACTACGTCGATGTAACGAGATAGCTTCAGCAGTGCATGATAGACTAGTTAATACAGTTTTTAAGAGCAATATAAGCAAAATTCGATTTGAACGCATCGGATTTGGGGGTCAAAATAAAAATCAAGATATGATGGGAATGATTTCCTATTGGCTTAACAATACAGTTTCTCAACATATACGAGAAAATAAACTTGTTTATCCCATGCCTGGTCACTCTTATATTCCTTCAGATTGTATGTTCGCTGAACTAAAGAAAAGAACCAGAACAAAAGGAACAATTTTGCACATGAGCGACTATTTTGAGATGTATAAAGACCATGGAACTCTGATCTTAGAAATTAGAAAGAGGTAAGCATGAAAGCTTGTAAATCTCCTGGACAATGGCACTTCAAATTTAGCCTATCAAAGATATTTTATATTAAGAAAACATCGACAAACACATCAATAAAACTGCGCGGGAAATACACATATAAATTCGATATGGATGTGGCAAAATCCGTCTTAAAGAAAAACATCGAGTCTATGGTTCTACCAGATATTCTAAACGAGAAACCCACAATCAATCCACCAAACTTGCAGATGTCAACAAACAAGTGTCAGTGAAGACTCTTTTTCTAAGAGTTCTATAGGTGAATCGGCACCAATGTTTGAAGAAATAATTATCAATAAAAAATGATATTGGTACCTAACTTCAATATATTGCATTTAAACAAATCATAAAAGCTCGTAAATTAAAGTTTGTTTCTAGAACTGCATCATAATGGATGTGGTGAACATATGCAACGAATTCAAATCAAAGTTGAAAATTTAGAGAATACAAAGTACGGTTTCTTGCGAAAGGACTCAACTCCGCCATTGTGCGATCACTTTTAATGAAATGTCTGACGTTTTGGTCTAATATGCTTGCTTGAAAGTAAGGACCTCATGATCATCACAATATATTTTGTAACTTTTTTTGTAATCTTTAGTCAAACAACTTGATCAGTGATCGCCTACTAAAGTACAATCATCCCTATTAGCCACCAACTGTCTTATTCTGATATAACCATTTTGTTCCAGCATGCAAAGGAGATCTCCAAAGTTTTCGCATTTTGAGAAATGTTTTTAGGTTATTTATAAAGCAACTGTACTAAATTTGGCCAAAGTGAATTTATCATAGCATGGATCTGTTTAGCACATTTTTATGGTCTAAATATAGATTATGAAATTGTGATGTCTCAAAAAACCGTTTTAAGTGTTAAATGGGTTAAATGTTTGAAGCAAAACAAGGAACTGTAACATAAAAAATAAAGATTTAATTGAAAAATTAATATAACCTTGAAAATATCCTTCAGATTCTCAGTTTTCGTTAAGTTAAAATTCGATTGGTACCACAAATTATATAATGGCTGGTTTTAAAGATAATATCTTTGTTAAAGCAGTAAAAATTGTTCAAAATTGGGAGTCAGAGTTGCACCCTGATAAATGAGTATAAAGGTGGAGTAGGGTGGAGTAAAAAGGCAAAAATCTTTTTTCTAAATTGAGATAGTGCGAGAAAAATTGCATTTTACTCAGAGCTTTATTTTCCAATTAATAGACTATGATTGCTTTAAATTTTTTCTCCAAGTATCGACAAGAATGTTGTGATACAAACTTTTTCGTGGTGGCAAATCTATTAAGCAGCTTCCAGAAGATTGCTTTGGAAATAACGTCCGTTGTTTCCATCGCAGGTGAATTTCCATCAATTAAATTAAATTTTCTGTGGTTCCAGAATTAGTATTTCTATTATGATATTGATATTGACGACTTAAGGGAAGTTCATTCATATATAGTTAACATACCAACCATTGCAGCTGACGATTAAACTTTTGTGTCGGATGACCCGGTGAAAATTTCACCTAAAATGCATAAAGATGGTCCGAAAACAAGATTTCCTGGACAAGACCTCATTTTTTTAATCATCATCTAATTTCTTTAGTAGAATTATCGAAAGTTCATTAATCCATCGAAATATTTAGAAACACTAGAGTAAATGGAAGATTTAAACATTCGATGAAATCTCTCCACTAAGTAATTTGCTTGTGGGTGCGGTAAGCTGTTGTACAAATTCTCTAAATAGTAATTTTGTCAATTCTTGGAAAAATCATGATTTGAACTAAACTTCACGGTCAGTAGTGATGCGTTTTGGGCCACCAAATCTAGGTATAAATTTGGATACAAAAACATTCGCAAAGTTTTCCGATGACATATGCATTGGTCAGGTCTCGGGCTATCCGGTGTTTCTGTTCACCAAGGTTGATGGTTGCAGTGCTCTCACAATACCCATATGTATATATTTAAACCTGTGATCGAGTACATCAAATTTGCCGTATTCCGTTTTTGTATGACGGAATACTTTCGCTTGTTGAACAAAAATTTTAAACTCGTATTTGTTTGTTCTCGTAGTTTATTGAGTCTTTTGTCGCGTGAGTTTGAATTTTGACAACTTTTCAATTTAGAAATTGATGTGATCGATCAGTGCATCTTCGATATTGCCTGACACCTTAGACAACGAATCAGCAACGATAGTATATGTCCCTTTTAGGTATCTGATATCTATACTGAACTCTGTGCAGTGCTATATAGTCTAGGGTGGCGAGACTGTTTTAGGGTTCTTTCGAGTTAAGAGTTAATTTTCTTTATTAGTGGCTTGTGATTCTTATAAATAGAAAAATGTACGCCCTCCAGAAAATATCCGCAATGTTTTATTGCCAAAAATGTTGCAATAATCTCACAAAACTAAGTCCCAACTGCAATTGCGTCTTCGTTGCTGCAGAAATGCTCTAACCGAAGTGTTTGACTCGTCTCCATCAATCTAAGTGTAGAGATAACTCCAACAATAAATAGGCAACAACCACATACATCGTCATCGTCGACAACACAGATCACATCAGCATACCAAACAACTCAACAACTTAACCAATCATTTTAACGATATTGTACTGCTCTTTTAATGGACAAAGCAAAAGCTTTCAATAAAGTATGGCATGTTCTAAGTGTGGATCGATATTTCATTATAAAATATTAGGGCGTACATACAACGCCCCGTCCAATTAAATCTGGTGTATCACAAGGCAGCGGGCTGATACCGATATTTTATCTGGTATATAATGCATATATACCTACAAGCAATCAAGTCTCTGTAGCAACATTTGCAGATGACACGGTAGTTCTTTCATCACACAAAGACCACAACAAAGTGACAGATGTTTTGCAGGAGAATTTTAACGCTGCACAAGTTTGGATGAAAAAATGGCGAATTAAAAATTATTGAAGCCAAATGCAATCATGCAACCTTTACAATGAGAAGAGGCATATGCCCGCCGAAAAAATTTGAATAATCAGGTAATACAGCAATCTAATGAAGTTCAATATTTAGAAATTCATCTAGACAAACGTCTAGCATGGCGTATGACGTTATTTTGGCTCTGGCAACACTAATCTCAATATTTCTTTGACAAAAACTCAATATATTATTTCTGGTTGACGAAAAGAGTCCCTTAACGCTTTAACAAAAGTGGGAAATGTCGGAAATTTACTCCCACAATAAAGACAATTGGTTCGAAACCGCAATTTCATTTCGGTGGGTTCGTAAACCAACAAAATTGTCAATGGGAAAATCCATAAAGATATGAGGAGCCGCCAATAGCATCCATTGCGTGTGACTGTTTGGTGCGGCATGTGGCATGGCGGCATTATTGGGCCGTATTTCTTCGAAGATGAGGCCAGCGTGACCGTTACGGTCAACGGAATAAACTACTGCCACATGTTAACATCTTTTTTATGGCTATAGCTTGAAGATATTGGTTTAGACAACCTTTGATTCTAACAAAATGGTGCGCCTTGTCACATAGTAAAACTGCGTCAAAAATTCGATGGCCGCATTATCAGTCGAAATGGTGACATGAATTGGACGGTAAGGAGTTGTGATTTGACGCCTTTAGATTTTTTTGTGAGGTGCCGTGAAGGACAAGTATTATACGGACAATCCACAAACAATTAAGGTTTTGAAAGCCAATATTGTAACAACCATTGAAATAGATCCACACACAATGTGCTCAGAAATTGGACCGACCGAATGGAATACGCCAAAGCCAGCCGCGGGTTCCATTTGAATGAAATCATTTTCCTTAAATAACCAGGAGGATTGTACTTTCAAACAAAAAAATAAATTTGGAAATATATTGAGCCGTTTTTGTTTTATTAAATTTTTAAATCTGAACTTCTTACTAGGACACCCTTTATATGAACAAAAAGGAAGCAATTGAGACTGAAAAAGACTAAAAATGTATTAGCTCGTATGTAAACAATCAAGGTTATCGCTTGAAATTAACATAATGCTCTATACATGTTAAAGCCTATCTGGACATATGGTATACAGCTATGGAGAACGGCCATCAATTCCAATTTCCATATTTTTCAGCGTTTTCAATCTAAATTTTTGAGAATCATAGTAGATGCACCATGGTGAAATTTTACCAATGGATAAAAATGCTCCAATCGTGCCACTGTAAAATCAAAAAAAAAAAATTACTGAATGTCTCTTGGGAGATAGATTATAGTAAAATAAAAGAAAACAAAAAAAAATTATTTGCAAGCTGAAGAACCAATCTATGATAAAAGTTTACCATCCCTAAAAGCTGCTCGATTATTTCTACTTCCTTTTTAGAATTTCATTGTCTTGTATCAATAGACAGATTGCAAAAATATTGGCTAACATGTTTACAATTTCTTTCGAATCAGTTCTTTTAGTGTTGTGATAAGACATATTTAGATTACTACGTTTGGCCCTGAAACTCATTTGGTCCTGAAATATTTCCAAAATGAAAGTGCAAGTATTAATAGACTATTATTGAAGATGGTATTCAAAGTGTCTAAGGAATGGGTAGTAATTTGGACCATGTGAATTGAAACTTGACATAATTTTTTATAAATTCAGTACATAACTTTAGGTCAGTATTAAAAAAAAAATTTGATTTTTTAACTCAACGAATATAAGTTATGTTGATTTTTTTATATACGATTGTCGGAGTGAAAGTTTACTAGCACATTTTCAGGTACTTGCTATTTTTCGTTTGCCCTGTAATAAACACAAAAATGTAGTTAACTATACAAAGTTTGCTCTTTGTTCAGTCCTTTTGTGGCATATTGATATAATAAATTCTATATTTTTAGGGTACGCTAGGCAAAATCCTCATTACATCACATGACTTGCTTATAAAACCAATCTTCTATACAATATTTAATTTAATTATCTTAAACCCATTAACCGTCCAAACTAATGTAGCCGAAAATCAATTTCCCATAACAATAAAATAAAACCACCCCCATCCATGACTTTTCTTTATCACATGATTCACACGAGATAAATACACATATACAGCAAACAAAAAAGGATTTTATTAAGTGTTCAACATTTAACACCCAATTAATTTGGGTACAATCATATTTGTAAAATTTTTATAAATATTTCTGTGCGGATTTGGGTATTTATATGTACGCACTATATATATTTATCTGTATCATGTATTTACATTTTAATTTTTTTTATCACATAAGGCGTATTACGGTGGGTGGGTTCAATATATCCGACCCATAGATATAAAATGAAAATACGTATTTCACAAAAGGATAATGAAATTTTAGACTTTACCATGAGCTTTTGTTTATTTGTTCTATGGATATATATATATATATATATATATATATATATATATATATATATATATATATATATATATATATATATATATATATATATATATATATAATGTAATGGTTTGTTGAAAACGATAACCTTTAATTACCCTAGCAGTATTATATTAATTTAGAGGTTAATTGAATTTAATTGATTTTTATGGGAATTTAATTGAAACTTTTAAATTTAATCTGCATTTTTGATTTTTGTGTCTAGCTGTCCGTGAGACACATGTAAATTGGTTTTATAGGTTTTATTGAAGATTAACACAATGTGATCGACACATGTATACAGAGTGCTAGGTAAAATATAATGTCTAAATGTTGATTTAGGAATATGTCAAAGATTTCGATTAGTTTTATACCTTTATCGAATATAGAAGCTGTACACAAAATATACAGGTAAATATTTTCCCAGGTACACGAATTTATGGTAATCAATACATCAAATAATTCCAAAAAAAATTTAAAAAATTCCTCATCATAAATTTATGTTTATTACTTTAATCTACTGACTTAAGACTTATAAGAATTATATTGTCAGTATATAAATCTTTTAACTAAGTAAAATATTAAACCGTTTTTTGTTTTATGCTTTACGATTATTAAATCAATGACCAATAAAAAAAATGTTTATGTTCGTGCAATGAAAAGTTTATGAATTTAACAATTTCATTTATATAGCTGCGCCACGGATTATAAAAAGCGAAAATCGTGGCAATATAATATTCAGCCTTAGTGTGTGAAAAATATATATATGTATATATATATACATAAAACAAGAAGAGTAAATTAAGCAATCATCTCTCTTGATGATTGAAATCTACAAGTACCATAAAATTATTATGTTTATCTGGTGGCGTGCAATCCCTTTATTTTCATTATGTACGTATAGCATAAAAGTTTATTGTCAGCCGTATATTCAAATGTGTAAAATAAATTAAATGTTAGCGCTGCATTTTTTGGGGTATTTGAATGAAAAGCTGTGCTTAATTAAAAAAAAATTGATATGAATTTGGCCGTATTTACAAAGCAGCATTTTATCCAAAAAATGCTGATAATATCTGTGAATCATGCTGATTAATTTTCAAAGTCCCACTTCATTTGCAAGTTTTAGGACATTCATTGGTAGAATGCCATATTTACTGGAAAATTAGATCGCCTCTGTTAGTATTTATCCACACATATGTAGCATATACAAATTTGTGTAACACAATTATACATGCAGTGGCCAATGGTAGATGAAGTCTGAATTTCCTAAATACTCAGATGGATTAGGAAAAATGTCTAGCATGGAATGGTAATTAAATACTACTTGTAAAGGGTGATTTTTAAATAGCTATAGGAAAATTTTCAAAAAAAAAAAAAAAACACATAAATTTAAGAAAAATGCATGAAATCTTTATTGATGTACATCGCGGCTGCGCCTCAAATGGTCCATCCGCTTAATCCAATTTTGGCGTACACTTTCCAACATTTCGGCCGGTATCTCAAAAATAAATGCTTCATTGCTGTTTTCTAATGCGTCAATCGAAGCGAGCTTGTCAGTATAGACATGAGCCTTAACATAGCCCCACAAAAAATAATCTAAAGGCAGTAAATCGCACGATCTAGGTGGCCAATTGACCGGTCCCAAACGAAAATAAAGTGTTCACCGAACAAGCCTTTCAATTGGTTCATTGTTTCGCGTGCTGTGTGGCATGTGGTACCGTCTTGTTGAAACCACATGTCAAGCAAATCAAATTCTTCCATTTTGGGCAAAAAAAAGTTGGATATCATCTCACGGTAGCGCTCACCATTCACAGTTACGTTGCGATTCGCATCATCTTTAAAGAAGTACGGTCCAATGATGCCACCAGCCCATAATCCGCACCAAACAGTAACTCTTTCTGGATGCATTGGTAGCTCTTGCAATACACCTGGCTGATCTTCACTCCAAAATTGACAATCCAGTCAGCCAAAAATGAGCATCGTCGCTGAACACAATTTTTCGATAAAAAACTAGATCATCCGCCAATTTTTCAAGAGCCCATTCACCAAAAATTCTGCATTGTAATAGGTCGTTCGACTTCAATTCTTGCACCAGCTGTATTTTGTAAGGCTTCACACCAAAATCCTTTCGCAAAATTTCCCACGTTGTTGAGTAACAGAGGCCCAATTGCTGCGAACGGCGCCGAATCTGTAATTGATGGTCATCACTAACACTGCCGCTTCAGTGGGTCGATGAAACTAACCATAAAATTGAAGAAGCGCGCGATGAACTTCCTTAACAGAACACGCATTTTGATAATAAAATTCAATGATTTGTAAGCGTCGTTCGTTTGTAAAACGATTCATGGTTAAATTATAGACCAAACTGAAGATGTTTGACAGTGACACAAAACACGAAACATACGTGACCTGTCAAAATCAGTGTTGCCAAAAAGAAAATAGTTAAAAAATCACTCTTTAATATAATCCATTACCTTTTACGTGTTTATAGATAAACATGACAATATGACATAAACAAACACTTGCAATTGTTTATTTTTTAAATATTAGCAAATAACTTCAGAATTCGTACGCCATTAAGCAGTGGATTGTTAAGATACATTGTTCGCGGCATTTCGTAGATTAATTCAGCCGTTCGAAATTATACGTGAGTCGCGAATAAAGCTTAAATGCTCTGACACTGCTTTTGATATGTTTTTGTGGTGGGTGCTTTTTGCGCCAAAATTGTAGATATTTATCTACAATTTATTAGGTTCCTTTCTGCAAGAGCTTCTGAAAGTTTTTGGAATATTGTACGTCTAGCATGCTTTGGAAAGATATTTATAATTGGATTATCAACAGAGATCCAGGAAGTGATGATCAAAATCCAAGATAGGATGCATTGATGACCTCTTCGTTGAGCTTTGTTGAGCTTTTGCAGCATAATAGATTTTTCCTTATCTGCAATTTGTGAAGTGGTCATTTATCAAATTTATTAAAGAATTTATTTGGTGTGGAGCTTGAATAGATGTTAACTGGAACTTTGGACATACTTTGGATCTAAATTTCTGATTTATCTAAAATCATCGTGGTTATGTAACGATCACAAATTAGGTTTACAGATTGACATTGGTTTAGTGTAATATTCATTGATTGGCGCCTACCTAGGAATGGAAATTATGTTAAATTATTGAGACACCTGTTTAAATTCCAATAGTACCTTAACAAGGAATGAAATATTGTTTGCTATAATTCGTGTGCGGTTCGGTAATATCTTGTAAATGTATCCAAGATCGTTAATATTGTCTTCTTTGTGAATTTGCATTGTTGAATCAGAAGCTTGCCTATTGGATGGTCTTTTCGAAGGATAATTTTACTTATCCTACTTCGGAAGCAGCACAGAATCTATATAATTCTCCTGGGAGTATTAAATTAAAATTGATCGAAATATTTATCTCTTTCAGTTTCGGCAGAAAGATTATTTTACTTTCTTCATCCAAAATGAGTTTTTTGGGTTGCTTTTTTTCTATATAAAATTATAAAAATAAGTATAAAAATTAGTTTTTCGACGATTACAATTTGTCTAAATTGTATTAATTTTAAAGTTTTGTGTCAGTTAAAGTGTGTGTAAATTAGATTTTCGGCGATTACATGACGTATTCATAAAACGGTTAATCCAATTGGTTTTTAATTTTTAATTAATTTTTTTAAATCTAATTTGTGTTCATTTTAAAAATTTGTGCCAAATAAAATGTAGATAAATTAGATTTTTGGCGATTACATGACGTATTGGTCATGAAACGGTTAATTTAATTGATTTGTAAAGTTAAATCCAATTTATATTAATTTTAAAGTTTTGTGGCAAATAAAGTGTATATAAATTAAATTTTCTGTGAATACATGACGTATTTGTCATAAAACGGTTAATTCAATTCATTTGTGTGGTTTAATCTGTTTTTAAAAAATCTAATTTATTTTAATTTTAAAGTTTTCTGTCAAATAAAATGTATATAAATTTGATTTTCGGTGATTATACATAACATACTATTTCGGTAATTTCATGAGATAGAATAAGACATACTATCCCAACCTGCTTGTTGTCCAACATTGTTAAGTTATTCTTATTGGTCCTCAAATTGTGCCGAGTTCTTAACTGGCACTTAAAGATTGTCATTGTCAGAGACAAGTAGTTCCTTTCTTTTGCGTGTTGTTAGTTTTGATCCAAAAAAAATATTTCTTGCTTTAAAATCATAGGTAGTTGTGTATTTCTTACCGCCTGACTATTGGATAGAATTTATTAAGGTGAAGTTAGGACCAATTTGACATCACCGAATTTTGATTAAAAATGTTTGAAAATAGGAAAATAGGAATAAAAATCTTTTGATGTTACTCTTAAATGATATGGTTGTGTAGTACAGTGAATTATTGATTAAAAATCTGTTTCGAAAGTTAAACCTATAAGCTAACAATGCAAAATATAACATACCCTAAAGCAACTAAATCCAATAGCTTCAAAAAAAATATACCATAAAATTTACCAAACAACAAACCAAATCATATTACATTCCTAGTCGATTGTAACACATATGTTTATCTAATATTTTAACGGATGCAGGAAACGACAAATCAAATGAGGACAAAACCTAATTTGTACTTCCAAACAAAAGACCGGAGCCCAATACATACACACAACCATATACATCATAAGATAAATTTTCGGTAGATATTATGGCTGGTATCAAATAACAAAAAAAAAACAAAAAAAAAAACGGAAAAACATTTTCCAACTTGTGTAACAGATGACTTCATTTTGCCTTTGAATTTTACAAAGAATGGAGCAGTAACACCAAAACGACAAAGAAGATGTGTCGTGCCGGTCGTTTAAAATTGATGTACTACATAAATTTAATATTATTTCTTGATATTAGACATCAAATTTGTATTTGTGTCTTGGTTAACCTAACTATAATAGCCTAGGGGTGTATATAAATTTATGTACATATAACATATATGTTATGTTATGATATCATAATTTTTTTTTGTGTACATTATGATGATTTACATACATTGTTTTCATATATAGATGTGAAATAACATAATTTATTTTGATATATTAGATTTTATTAAATGTTTTGGGTGTTTTGAAGATTTAGATTACATTTTTTTTTTTGGATAAGGGATGTCTAATGAAATGAGATAAATGGGAATGTTTTAATATGAATTTTTCATATATAAATAGCAAGCAGACAGACATGAAAGAATTTTGTGTTAAATATGATGTTTTTGGGAATCATATCGTCATTCTATGATTTTTATGCTAAGTTATTTTAATAATGACAATATAATTTTATTGAGCTAGACGCTACTTAAGATTAGATCGTTACATGTCTATGTAAGTAAATTTTTTATAATGAATTTATTTTTTTAATCTATAATTATAATAATAATTATCGGGTTTTGCAAACCATTGCTGGTCCGAACCAAATTAATAATCGGGTTACAAAGGTTTAATTCCAAGGTTTTTGGATCGCACTAATTTAACTTTTGGGTTTGTGCTTTGTGGTTTCGTAGTGATCATAGTTATGTATGCGATGGTTAAACATACGGGAAACTCTAAAATAAATCTAAAAATAAATATAAATTAATAAGAATTAATAATAAAAAATGTATACATTTATATCAAAATTGAAAAGTGAATTATATTTTCTTCGGTTAATATTTGGTCCTAACGAGCAGAATATCTTCGAATAATTAATAATACTTAACAGTAAATGGGTCAAAAGTAAAATATAACGAAAAATATTCGGTCATTGTTCGTGGAAATCTTCGATATTCTCTCTGAAATAGAGGAAGAGTCAAAATTACATCGATTCAAATTGACGAAACTTGCAAATATATCTGCGAAAAAACAAAACAAAATTCTAAGATTTTAATTCAGAATTTAGTGGTTGGATAGTGGGGACAACCTTCAAGGAAGATAAAAATCATTGATTAGATAATTTGGAATTTTAATGTCATCAAAATAATTGTTGCTTCAACATTTCATCTGGACATCACTTTGTCGATCCTATTGGATTCAACTAGTATTTTTTTGAATTATGTAATTGATTGACATTTTCACCATAATTGGAATGAAAGTAGTCGAAAATGGCATCCAATGAAGGCAAATTGAAATCTTTAAAAAACAGTTGCAATGGTCATAAGGGTAGGATAATTTTTTTATTGTTAATCGTATGAATTCTGGTAAGATAGAGACAATAGGGGACTTGCAATAGAGGACTTGCATAAATAATACTATCAAAGTTTGATGGTGGCGAATTGAACTGGCCTAATTTTCGTGATATATTTGTGGTTATCATTCTTTAAACGAGGGTCTTGATTCCACTATAAAATATCATTATTTAATGTCGTGTATTTATAAAGGCAAAGCGTATAGTTCGATAGAACCTCTAGCTGTTACAAGTGCAAATTATAGTGGCACTTGGAAAATCATTTTCGATTATTATAATAATGAAGTGGCAATCCAAAAGATTCACATGAGTTGAAACAGCCACAGGAGTTATCTGCACCTTCATTGAAGATAGTCCTTGAAACCGCTGTTACATATAACAGCTCTTAAAAACCTAAATATCAAGATTGAGGAGTGGAATCTGTTTTTTAATCACTATTTGAGTGAAAGATTAGATAATCCATCCCGTGCAGAAATTATAAAAGAATCATCTGACCATCGAATACTAACCTTTATTGAATTTATAGAAATTTTAAAGAAACGAATCAGGGTTTTAGAGTCATTACGTGGAGTTTCGACCTCCAATATATTATCTGATCCCATAAATAAAAAGTTCAGTGTGAACAGACCATCTGGTGCAGTGTTGGTTGCAAATGGATTGGTTTGCGCTTACTGTAAAGCAAATCATGCATTGAAAAAAAATTCAAGATTTATTGATCCACAACTCGGTTCTCAGAGGCGTTTTGAATTTGTAAATTTGTAAAACGACAGCAGCTGTGTACGAATTGTTTATCTGAAAATCATAGAGTCAATAAATGTAGAAGCAATGCGTGCTTTTTATGTTCTATGAAACATAATATTCTGTTGCATTTTGGGAAAAGTTATTCCTCAAATCCATGTCATTCAAATCATTATAATTCTTCGTTATATCCATAAATGAACCTCATAAGTCTTTGAATACCGCTCATGTGAGTGCTAATTTCATTTTAGGTTCACAAATTGCGCTAAATTTATGATACCGGTTCCATAGAACAGTCATTTTAAAATTTTGATTGTGACAAGATGTGGTTAATTTGAATTTGACTCAGAACCAAAGCTGTACAAATGGCTCGCTTATGAAATGTAAGACTTCGCATACCTTTTATTCAAATCAGGTATTATTAGCTACTGCAGTTGTGTGGGTAATCACGCCAGACGGCAACAAAACGCAATGTCGTTCATTGCTAGATAGCGGTTCACAATCAAATTTTGTGACCGAAATAATTTGTCAATTATTAAAATTTCGGAAAAATTATGTTTCCATGCCAATTTATGGTATCAGCCAAGGAGTGATAATAATACAACACAGGGTAGAATTTTGCATCAAATCACGAGTCATTTTCTTCCAATCTTCAGTTTTTAGTGTTACCAAGTATTACGGGAAATTTGCCCACACTTTCTATTCCCTTTAATCCTGATTTCATTCCAAATAATTTAAAATTGGCAGACCAAAGTCGATTTGTTGTACGTATTTTGATATTGTGAAAGGAGAAAGGACAAAACTTGTAAAGGATTTTTTTCCATTTCTATCCACCAAATTCGGATACGTTGTGTCTGGACGATTGCAAATTCAGTAAATCACAAAGTTGCCCCGATGTCCAATCACACCAAGCTACACATCAACAGCTATGATCAGCTGAGTGCTCAAGTGTAGACATTTTGGGAAATCGAACAGATTTATTCCGCAAATAACTTCTCAATAGAGGAAAAACTGTGTGAGGAAAGTTATCCAAAAAATGAAACCGAATATAATGCAACTTAGAGATACCAGTTACAGCGCTTTTCGGAAATTTAGGGGTATAACAAAAGCTTTCAAAAAATTCCGAATACTCAAAATTTATGAAAGAATACATTGATATTAAGCACATGCAGGAAATTGTAAATCCAACCGTATGTGATAGTGAATGTAATAAAATTTATTTTCTGCCACATATTCAATTATTAAACTTAACAGTTCTACAACAAAATTAAGGGTTGTATTTAATGCGTCGTTCAAATCTTCAACTAATTTATCATTAAATGTGTGTCTAATGACAGGTCCTACGATACAACCGGACCTTTTTTAATTGACTGTGCGTTTCCGTAAGTATCAATTTGGTCTGACTGGAGATATTGGGAAAATGTAGGATATAGTGGCGGAACAACACAACCGAGTATATTCGCCGCAGATTAAGCTTCCTCCTCCGACTGGTTATTTCGCTGTGTTAAAAATTTGTAAATAATGGATTTAATTATTGGGTTAAAAAAAGAATAGGGATACTAATTTTTTAGTAAATTAGATTAAAGAAGATTGACATTTGTTTATGTAAACAGAGGTCAGATAATTGAAGAATTTAATTAGATAAAAGGTTTATTGTGTTTTTTTTTGTAATATAGAGGAAGAATGGACTTAAAATTTAAATATTTACCAGCACATCGATTTGTGCACGTCGATTTGTGAAACCAGTCAGTAGAGAGTGTACCATCTAGGTTATGCATGATATGTACATCCAAAAATGCCAATTTGCGATCATTAATAGATTCAGTCATAAGGTTGTGTTAAAATTGAGAACTAATTGTCAATAATTGTATCAAACTACTTTGGTGTACGAAACGAAAATGTTCTTTTTCTTATACTCCACATTCTTATGTTAGAACTTATATGAAGGTTTGAACTGAATGTCAACGCTGCTAATGAACTACTAGGAAATTTACAAAAAAGTTAAAACAACTAAAATCGATCAAAAATAGACGCCAATCCTTATGAAAATAATAGTAAAATCATATAATCAAAATATATTGATTTTTAAACATTTTGTATTTGGATCAATGACTATAGGTCATTAAAAATTAATTAATTTATTATTGGTTTCAAATGACGTTATAATTTTGTAAATTAACAATTTAACTATGGGCGTTTCACCACCCACCTTATACGATATTCATAATAACATATTAACGAGTTCATTGACTGTCTTTATTCTATACTCAAAATTCGTTCGTATAGTATTATCAAAAATAGAAAATTTATTTAAATTTTTAATTTCAAAATTGATTATAGCCGACACACATATAGATGGATCAAAATTCAATTAAGTGTTTTGGGTCAATTTTTATATGTTAACATAATATCGAACCACCAAAAGAATCGACCAATCACTCTATTATATGGAAATTAACATACAATATAAAAAAAAATTTGGGTTTCATCATGAAATATGTAGGGAAAATTCAATTTAATTTTCATACATTTTTCCAAAATAAAAAATATTTTAAATTTCTTTCATAATTAAATCAACAAGTCTCCACATTATAATGAAATAAATTATTTTCTAATTCTAATGTTATGTTAATATGGCTACTGTAGTCGGAGGGTATTTTTGGTCTCGGTTTATCGTATACGAAAGGTGTAATATATATTCTATATGGAATATATTTGAATGGAATACATGTCCACTTGTAAATGTTTCCACAAGCTCATTAAAGCTATGACAGTTCCCAGATACGCATTCATTTTGTATAATAAGACGTTACATTGGTGATAAAAAACCTTAATCTGCTAAAAAAGATAAAAATTAAATATTTTTAAACACATGATTGTTGGCCTACCAAAGCTCTGAAAATTACGCCACAATTGTCATTTTCCAAAATCCAATGTTTTCTTGTCTATGACATTTTTTTAGAAAACACATGATGGTTAGCCTACCAAAGCTGTGAAAATTATGTCACAGTCGAAAATTTCCAAAATCCAATGTTTCCTTGAATGTCATTTTTAGAAAACAAATGTATAAACGAATCTGAAACAAGCATTTATTTTACTGACTCAGAAGTCGATAGTGATGAAACATAAAGGCAGCAAATTCGAGGAAAAATCACGTATTTGTAACCAGGAGAAGTAATCGAGCTCCAAATCCCTAATAGTTGGATCGTTACATGTCATGTATATCTAGTCAGTTAGACAACGAATCAGTATCATATGAAGAAGCTATAAATAGGTGTGCTAGTATTTATTGGAAAGAAGCGATTAAGCAAGAATTTGAATCGTTAAAAATAAACCACACCTGGAAATTACCAACCTTGCCGGCAGACAAAAAATTTTAAAATGTAAATACATTTTTAAAATTAAAAAAAATTCAATGGAGATATTATTCGATATAAAGCAAAATTGGTTGCAAATGGACGTGCCCAACAAAAGGGAATGAACTATAGTGAAACATATTCTCCTGTAGTTCGTTATGCATCAATTTTTTTTATTAGCCTTAAGCGCTGAATTGGATCTGGACATAAATTATATGGATGCTTATATGGATTACTGCGTTCCTGCAAGGAGAGTTAGAAAACAAATATTTATCACTCCACCAGAAAGATTCGAGGACACTAAAGGAAAAGTTCTACAGTTAAATAATTCAATTTATGAACTTAAACAGTCGTCGCGTCTGGTAAACACACTAGATTGCAGCAAAAAGAATATTGCATTATTTTAAAAGTACGATAGAGATGAAATTATGCTTCTCAAAAGGCACAAAAGCGCAGATATTTATGATTAATGTGATGCAGATTATGCAAGCAAATAAATAAACATAGTTAGTGCACGCAGGCGGGATAAAAAGCAAATTACGTGGTCGTTACACACGTTGAGAGATAGCAGTGACTGAAAACATAGAAGACAACATCTATCTTGATAGATAGACCCTTTCTTGAGGGTGGTAATCTTCTTAGAGAAAACAATAAGAATTACTTCTGTATGCTTTCTATTCTCTTAGCATGATTATCGTAGAACGGAGACCATATAACGCTGGCATATTCGATATGCGACATCGCAAATGCTAACTATATTGATTTGAAGGTCAACAAATCATGAAAATCTTTCAAATATCACTTAATAAAACCCAACTTTGAGTAGGCGTCAATATGGAAGTTGAACGTCACATCAAAGCTGAAAACTACTCTCAAATCATTTACTGACTCCACCTGTTTTAAAACCTTATATGTAAGAGAATAATCATAAATTAAAGGCTGCTTAAATTTAGTTATTGTCATGACTTGACATTTCTCCACATTAAGAAACGTTAGGTTTCGATCAGCCCAATCATAAAAACAATTCAAATCTTGTTGGAACCTAAATCTATCCGCTTCGCATGTTATGGTAGAAAAACATTGTGTATCGTCCGCGAAGAATAAACACTCTGCAAATTCCAATGATTTTGTGACATCATTGATAAATAGCATCATTGATAAACAGCAATGGTCCCAAATGGCTCCCTTGGGGGTGTTAAAATTGAAGTCATCAATTTTAACATACATGAAAAGTGCCAAGTTAGTAACAGTAGACCGGCCTGAAAAAAACCCATGTTGATGTGAGCTGAACAATTCCTTACTATGGAAAAAAAACCTCTTTAACCATACATTCAAACACCTTCGGGATACAGGACATTATTGCAATACCCCTATAATTTGTTACATCATTTCGTGATCCATTTTTGTGCATCGGTGTAAGGAAAGCTAATTCCCACATATCTAGGAATTTACTCTGGCTTAAATTTTTGTTAAATAGTAAATAAAGGGAAGCTGACAAACCAGTATCACAATACATCAGCAATGCCGGCGGCAGTCCATCTGGTTCAGAGCACTTGGAGATATCGAGATTAAGAAGCGCATTTACAACATATTGTTGGGAGAACGTGATGATTGGGCTATTTATGCTAGCTGAAGACCATTGAATATTATTGGTATCTTTGATAAGTATGCAGCTCAAAATAGTCCGCAAAAACTTTTTTTGTTTTCAAAATAACAAAAAGTATTATTAATTGCTAGTGTCATTAGACTACTACTAAAACTTTACCACTATATACACTAATTCGAACAGGCATGCAATTTATTTATGCTGATGGCTCGTGCAATATAACTTCCCTTAAATGGTCAAAATCATTTTTTTCATTTCAAATAATGATAACAGCAGGTCCGATACTTTGTCTAATGTGCCATTTAGATTTTTTTTTAACATATATGACGGTTTGCCTATAAAAACAATGAAACCAGGCAATTACTCCTAAATGACATAACTTTCAGAGCTTTGGCAATTTTCGACTGTGACATAATTCTCACAGATCTTCTTGATAGGAACCATCATGTCTTATTTGGGCCTGGAAAATTTTCAATTGAGGTAGGAATAGTTTTTACACCTTTGATAGGCTTAGATTATGGCACAAATAAAACTAGCCCTTCGAGACCACTGGTTTTCTTTAATGTTCAATAGATTAGGTTCAGACCAAAATTTAATTCGGTTGCAAAGCTACTTAAACATTCAGTTTGGGCAAACAAAATTGTCATGTCTTAAAATGTCAGCAACAATTGTTCCTAATCCACCTTTTTGGTGATATTTAGTAATCTTAATACCCAACTTTCATAAATCTCCAAAATTCGGACCAACAGGAGTTCCATTTTAGAGGTATCATGGAGCCCAATCGGACCACTACCACCGATTTCAGCTTTTTTGATTTTGTGGCAGACTCGAATGTAAGTAAAAAAGGATACAATTTGGTTTTCGCAGCTAAGAAATAGTTAAACGATTTATATGAAACTTAAGACAGTTTATTTACTCAGCATAACCTATTCTTAGAGGTGATGACGTATTCGTCATTAAACGGTTAATTTAATTGATTTGTAATGTTTAATCAATTTTTTAAAATCTAGTTTATATTAATTTTAAAGTTTTATGTCAAAAAAGTGTGTATAAATTAGATTTTCTGCAATTACATGCCGTATTTGTCATAAAACGGTTAATTCAATTGTTTTGTAATGTTTAATAAATTTTTTAATAATTTAACTTGTATTAATTTTAAAGTTTTGTGTCAAATAAAGTGTGGATAAATTAGATTTTTGGCGACTACATGAGACGTATTGGTCATAAAACGGTTAATTCAATTGATTTTTAATGTTTAATCAATTTGTTTAAAATCAAATTTATATTAATTTTAAAGTTTTGAGTAAAATAAAATGTGGATAAATTAGTTTTTTGGCGACTACATGACGTAGTGGTCATAAAACGGTTAATCCAATTGATTTATAATAATTAATCAATTTGTTAAAATATAATTTATATTAATTTTAAAATTTGTGTTAAATAAAGTGTAAAAAAATTAAATTTTCGGCAATTACATGACGTATTGGTCATAAAATGGTTAATTCAATTGGTTTGTAATGTTCAATCAATTTTTAAATAATCTAACTTGTATTAATTTTAAAGTTTTGTGTCAAATAAAGTCAAATAAAGAATAAATTAGATTTTTGGCGACTACATGACGTATTCGTTAAGAAATATAAATTTTTAAAATTGTATTGTTTAGGAATCTAAGTCTGTATGACTGGTCCTCCCACCAATTAATCGTATAGGGAGTTCCAATATGCGTTGTCTTTACTAAGCCACCAAAGACTGGACCAAACATGAAAGTTCACCGGCTTAAATCAGGCGGTTACCGTGTATTTAACAAATTATAATACCTATTTTTTGGTACGGTTGGTGCCAGTGATGGTTTGTAATGCCCTTGGTTATTATTATGCTTATGAGAGTAACATTTTTGTTTATGTTATATGGGGATCTACATTTTTTGTTTCTGTGGGTAATTCAAATCTATAGAGAAATCATTATTTTTGATGATTGAATAAAAATCGATGAAATAAATAAAATTATAAATTATATCGATTAAATTATGAAAATAGTTTAAAAATTACGTAACAACAATCGATTGAACTTGAGAGGAAGTTCGAAGCATAATTATTTACATTACAAAGGTTGTCTTTTTGCCATGTTACATTTACTCCACACTTTGAGGTTATAAATATTTCAATTTTAATTAGCTACAAGTAATTTGATGTTATATCCCACCCTAAATGTGTAGCCAATTAACACAACCGTCAATCATATGTACTCATAGCCCGATTTAATTTATCATGATAACATCTAATTAATCATAAATAAATGTATGTTTAAATATACATTTTATCCATAATCCATCACTAGACGATTACCCATCATGTATAAAGTATAAAAAAAAACAACAACCCTTATTCCTGTCATTCTCAAGTCATCACAATAGACGAATACAAAAAACTTTTCATTCATTGAGATCATAACAATCAAATTCAATATCAACAAGTTTTCCAACTATATATATAAATACATACATATATATATACTACAACAAACACACACACAGAAAAAAAAAACAACAACATAAAAACATACATAAACACAAACATAAAGACATACCCCTAACGGATCTATAAAAATAAAAATCCAACCCCAATAAAATTATATTTTCCTAACAACCGAATATAAAAAAAAAAATAAAATAATTCACTGAGCTTTTCACAACTACAAATACAACAACAGGTTATGTGGTGGTGGTGTCGGTGGTTTTCCTAACAGGAATATTTTGTTGTTGCTATGTGATTTTTTACTTTTCGTTTTTTGGCTGAGGTTTTCAAAATACACTAACAACAATAGCTTTATATTTTTGGTGATTATTGCTTATTGCTTTAAATGGAAATTTTCACATTTTCAACTGAAAATTATAAAAAAAAAATAAAATATTGTGAAATAACTATACATGTACGATTCTTGGGGTGAGAAAATATTTTTATATTTTCATTAACTATACTTAGCTTTTCTTTGGTTTTCATTGATTTATTGGAGTATATACGGCCAAGCATACGCATTGTGAATATTACCAGAAGCGTTGCACAGGGTGCTGGCTTACCCTTTAAGTTTTATTCAGCATGCTGACATACCTTTTAGTTTATGATTCTCTTTGCAATACTGCGAATGAAACATTTTTTTCGTTACATGACAGAATATAAGCTTTTATAAAGCTTTTATTAAATTTTACAAGTCCAGTTAAAGTTTTCTTGTACGGATCAAATTTGTTCGTTCGTTTTTGTTCATATCTTTTGCTCATCCTTAATCGTTTGTGATCCCAACGCGGAAACCAAACAAATATAAATAGTGGAACTCACCAAAATTACAAACGACGGCCTACTATGCGGAAGAACCATGGTGACACTGCTATTATAATTTCTAGTGAAATTAATGAACGTGTCTAGCAGTAAATGTGATCAAGGAAGGGATAGTATTTGGTAAATCCGAAGAAGTAGACTACATCGCAAATTGCGAGCATTGTAGGCAAAATGGCAAGTCATTACATCCTGCAAATGCGAAGGCTCTACAAGGGGTAAGCCAATATCTTTTCCATCAACGATGATGATATGGAGCAAACTGATTTCGTGTGGCACAGTATCAACACAGCAGATGCAGCTCTCTAATTTTGACATATCTACAAAGAGTTGATCTTATCACCATGGACACTAACGCAAGTAATACTGGGGTCAAAGAAGCCAAATCACAAAACTAATCGAGTATTAGCATAATATAGCCCGGTACTATCGAAACCGGAAATAAGTTATTCCGTAACCTAAAAAACACTGCTGGCGGTGGTGGATAGCGTCAAACACTTTCATAATCTGTATATGGATTAAAGTAATTTCTTTGGCCATGCTGCACTTAAAGGGCTGATATAATTTAATATAATTTTTTCGGTTATTTTGACAAAATTACAGAATCTTGCTTAATAAAATTTTACTGAGTAATTTTTTTCTGTGAAATTTGCCATTTGGATCTGGCTTAAAGTATTGTCAAATATTTCAAGAATTGTTGATAAATTATTTTCACGATATCACATCTTGAATGTGGATGTATCTTCTGGCTGGTTGGTGCTTCTTATATTTGTTTCTGCCTCATCATTGGTGACTGAAGTAAATTGACCTGGAGTTGGGAATGCTTTCGATTTGTACTGTATATAGAAAACTCTTCTAAGGTAAGTATGATATTTTCAACAGCACGAGTTATATGCGTTTTCGTCGTTAAGCTTTGGGTAGTGTAAATGCACCAGTCACCAGATCAACTTCATGTATGTCACATTCAATTGTTCAATCGTTTATACCTTCGCCAATTTTTTTGGAACATCTAATGGCCATGTTTAAAGCGGACGTCAGACTATATGTGACTGTTTTTAAAGCATAAGGGTGAATTATTGGGTTTTGATCTAAAATATTATTTTTCGTTTGGTCTTTTCCTTTGGTCATGAGGTATAGGATATACAATTGATGAGTATTCGGTGATTTCACTTCTATTTTCTAAATTCACGAAATTGAACCAGATTTATCTATTTTTCTGTTATGTATTACATTCAAGTAGCTGAAATACCACACTCGATTTTTGTTCAGGCTTGTATAAATATGGGTAGTATTTTAATCTTTTCGCTGCTTGTTTGACCAATCCCTGTAATTAAACTTCTACCATTTCCCTTGTAAAAGCTAACTTCTGTGCTAATGCTTCAGTTACCAAATAAAACTTGGAAAGTAGTGTCCAACAAAACTCGACATAACCGTGGTATGCTAAGGTTATTCATTATGTTGGTAATGATCCGTCTAATCTTCCGAAATTCGTTGTTATATTTAATTTCAGTGAGAAAGTGTAAAGATTTAAACGTAGCCACGCTGTTGCCAAGACCACCAGCTCCTTGTATCAAACTAATCACATATTATTTGAATATCTAGCATTTAAGAAAATGAGCCTGTTAGAACGTAAAGAAATTGCCTAAATGACTCACATATCGTAATGAATTGTTAATCGAAACAACCAAGTTATCTAACACGGGGGCTCTTATAAACTACTTTAACAAATGTCGTGGTGCAAATTAGAAGTTTACCCATGCCGAGTCTTGCTAGATTAAGCTAGCATTACATCTTTCATTAAACCAGCTTAACTACTAAAGCTCCGTCTAAATTAGCAATTCCAGATACTTTGTAGAAGGTTTTAGTTCTACCAAAGTAGGGATTCCCAAAGGACATGTAGATCTAACTAACATCCCGACTAGTTTCGGTAAGCCCATTTACAATGAAGGCATTCATTTTCCCCAAATCAGGTTGCAGTAACCTCAAACCGCCGTGCAAGATAATGATTGGAATGCCTACCGTAAGTTGAATCTAGCATATCCCGTTTTATACCAACCTGGCAATATCAAGATTGGCGCACAACATTACCTTGCAGTAATACGTTCTGGTCATATAGAAAGATCAACGTCCAATTTGGTAGCATAGGATACTATTTTCGGATGGGTCATATGAGGAAAGACCACATCATTTGGGCATGATTAAATTATGTCGCAATGTGGAATGTCGAAAGTAGATAGAATACTTGAAAAATTCTGGGACATTGAGCAATTAGAATCACCCACACCATACCGTATTACCTACTATTTGATATTGCTACAAAAACCAACACAAGCATATATTTTAATAACAATTTACTTGTTGGGCCGACAATTCAGCAAACACTGTTTCAAATATTAATGTGGTTTACCTTCTTCAAGTTCGTAATAATAGCGGACATTGAGAAAATGTTTCCTCGTCAATGAAAGACATACCGATTATCAGTGCATGCGGAAACCATATGAGAATATCACTACTAACCGTCACATTTGGCACTTTAAGCGCATACTTTTTATCGAAACGAGTATTTCGTTAACTTTCCAATGGATCTTAAGTTAATTTTCTAACTTCCGAGCCTATGAAAGCTTTTAGGCTAAAAATTACCACATACGGAACTATACCGGTGCCAGCTACTCACAGCTGTAAGAACATTGATTCAACTAACTAATGTTACGATCGACTTCTATATAGATGACTTACTTACTGGTGCGGACAATATTAAGGAGGCGTTAATAGCGCTACAAGAAATATACAAGAGCTCACAGCACAGGGTGGATTTCATTTAAGAAAATGAACGTCCAACTCACCCAAAATATTACAAAACATTTTTGGCGAGCAACAAGCTAACGGACGTATCCAAATCTACAATCCGGCAAAAGATGTTTTTAAGTCGTCATAACCGGACTGCTGCTTACTAACAAGCAACCCACCAAATGCTCATTCTTTTCCAACACATACACATTTTTTGACCCCATAAGATGGCTGGCGTCAATAACCATCAAAACTAAGACTATGATATGACAGGGTATTTGGAAAACAGGAATAAGCTGGGTTGAACAACTACCAGAAAAAATAAACACCAAATGGTAGAATTACAAGGATGACCTAAATGAAATATCAAAATTAAAAAAATTCCGATACAACAGAACGGTAAGATGTAAAATGGCCATAACGTCGAGATACGTAACGTCAAGATAACAATTCTTCGCCCTGAGTTAAATGCGGCTTTATTATTGGAAAAATTATAGAAACATTGCCATTTGTGGCAAATAGGATTTTTTCTAAGAAAATATTATCAACATCATGGCCTCATGTAACATCTCAAGAGAATCCAGCGGATTAAATGGAAATCGCCGTACCAAATCTAACAACAAATGATCTTTTATTTGTAAAGGATAATCAACTACCTGTGACTCGATGGAAATGAGCTCGATGGGCACTCATGCCGGAAAAGATAACTGGTGCGAGTCATAAGTCGTAAAAATTAAATGTAAAGACGCGATGTATAAACGGCTAATAACAAAACTGTTCGTATCACCTATTAGTGATAATTCAAAAGGAACATTGCCTATGCATTCAATCCGATCGCTGGAGGAAATAGCAACCAAAAATGCCAAGACAACTCCGACTGAGCACAACAATCCGCAGCACAGAACAACAACCTAGTCGTCGAGCCAAGACCATAGGAAAGATGAACCACATAGCAATAGCCATCCTCTCAGTGTGCTGCCTTTTCGGACTCGTGAGTAGCAACATAAAAATAAAACCGTTCAACCAAGTTAGAAATTTTCTCTAAGGAGTGGACTGTCGTAATCGAGTACAACATGAGCAGCTACTGGGAAGAAATCAAAAATTATAATGTGGCTCACAATGAGCTACAATATCTGAATTAAACTGCAACATTCTAGAATAGCTGCAATGGTAATTCAGTAACCTGGCTGCTGATAATGAGTTATTACTATAGGCAGCAACAAGAAAAAATAACGCATGAAATGGGGTTTTTAAAATTCAATAGGCATCTTACTGGGAGAAATGGTCGAGACCCTTACTTAACCTGAAGTCAGTTTAACAAAAGGTACGGTAGGAGGGATTTTCATGTATTTCTATTTCTATAAGTATATTTCCATGCATGATAGAAATGGCCCGGTTTCAGACACATCATGATCATAATGGCACAATTCTATTCTAGTTTTGATAGAATTGGTTTATTTTCCAGGTAGTCATTATTCAAACTACTGTTAGCATAAGACAATTACAATTTTATTGATCTGCTTTTAATTGATCTGCAGCAAATCTAGTGTGCCACCATTCAACTGTAATCTGCACAAACCGTTCTATAAAAATAAATTCTATTAATGGACTAATTTCTGCTAATTTCTGTAATAAATTGGATTAGCTTTTGCCTAAACTGTACAATTAATTAATTTATTACATCATTAAAAATATAAAATTATAAAAATTATAATACAAATTAGATTTAAAAGAAATTGTTTAAAAATTACAAAACAATTGAATTAACCGTTTTATGATCAATACGTCATATAATCGCCGAAAATCTAATTTATATACACTTTATTTATTACAAAATTTTAAAATTAATATAAATTAGATTAAAAAAAATTTACTTAACATTACAAATCAATAAAATTAACTCTTTTTATGACCAATACGTTCAGAAATAATTTGGTGCAAATCGAGGAAACAAAAAACATGGACCAACTGCAGCTTGATGTAATGAATCAAAAACCTCACATCTCATACCAAATAGTGGATCACAAATAATTTTGTTGATCGATGGTTAAGTGATACATTTTTGGACTATAAATTATTATTATTGTGTATATGACGAATTTGACCGGATTTAAATTATCCAGTTAGTACCTTCTATCACATCAATAATTAGTGGTTGATGCGTCGACAGTCACTTTAAACTAAAAAGAATGCCAGACGTCGTAAGTGAATTTATTCCAATTCAGTAAAACGTGACAGTTATAAGTGAAACCTAATACTCCATTTTGCAGTATAAACTAATATCTGTGACATATCGGGCAGTATTCCGGACTATGATATTAACACTCTTTTGATGGTATTGCACCTTTATTCCATCCTAATATGTCATCTTATTAGTACAATAAACTGGCAGACATACGCTCTGATATTTTACATTTTGTTAAAGTAGAGAATAGCAATCAGATTATATTTGGTAAATATGTTAAAATTATTTAAAGGTTGTCGTTCTGGTACTTAATATTTTCTTATCATATTTTCGTGTTTTTCTCATTTCCGTTAAAATTCCGTTCGTTGATATAATATGGTATGGCATGTGGTTTATACAAATAGAATATATACTCGTTGTAAAATGTCTAGATTAGCTTATAATTAGGGTGGAAATGTTGGTGATGATATGGTTCTTGTGGTGTATGAGTATTTCGTGATCTTTTAACAATTTTCCACGAAAAGTACTTGAGATATGAATGGTTTTGTGTTTTTTTTTTTATGAAATTTATAAAACGAAGTTCAAGAGCATAAAATCGATTTTACGTTGGTTTGGTTTATTACGATGTCGACTTTTACAAGAATAAATTTAAAAGTACTATTCGTGTTTGTTTTAAAGGTAGTTTTTTGTTTTTTATAAATGATTTATTTTTTAGTTTAAAGATTTAATTTCAAATGAGTAAACAAAGAGTGATTCGCTGGAACTACCTGCAAAATTTATTCAGACCACCACTTTTTTTAACAAACACGCAGTTTATATATATATATATAAAGCCGTGCGAGATCCAGATGAAAATCTCCGTGTTAACATTGATGTAGTGCTCGACACGTGGAAGGAACATTTCTCTGATTTACTTAATGTTCAACAAGTTTCCAATGCTGTGTTGGAAAATTGTCATCCTACGAAGAATTCACACTAGCCATGCAGAATCTAAAAAGAAAACGTTCCACTGATGTTGATTGCATTATTTACGAGCTCTTGTGATAATTGTGTGGGAGGGGATATTAAAGCATCTCTTGTCACTGGTAGCCATGCATTGTATGCCCTACGTCGAGTGCCAAAGTTATGTAATACTTCCAGGTTAAAGCTTTGCTAAAAGCTACTCCTCCATTAAAATTATATATGTATGTTACTTAAATGGTGAAACAAATAACACAAAACTAAACTTTAAGTCTTTGTTCATAAAAAAACTAATCCAACTTTTTAAACTTTAAAATATTTTTTTTTCTCCAACTGTAAATTAGGATATATGCTCATCTTCTATCCAACTACATATATGTTGTATATACCATATATACACACAGATGTAAAAACAAAAAGAAAAACTTTCAAAAATTAGCTTTTCAAAATAAAACAAAATTTCCATTGAGCTTAATTTTTATTATTGTTCCAAACAAAAAGGAATGAAAACATTTTTATTTTTTCTCCTCATAGAACATAAAACATAAGAACATAACAAATCTGAATAATTTTTATATGTTGAGTGTATACATAATATCTGTAGACTGTGTAAATAAGATAAACACTCATGAAGCTTTCTATATCTTTATTTGTAAAGTAGATATTTTATTTTTTATGTTACTTCTATGATTATTATGTTGAACAAAATATTCCCTAAGTTATCTTAGTCAGTATGTAAGTTAATTTTTAGTAACTTATCACCATGATTGAATTAAGGCGATTACAGTTATATATGATAGAAATATATATATATATATATATATATATATATATATATATATATATATATATATATATATCTATATCTATATATATATATATATATATATATATATATATATATATATATATATATATATATATATATTTATATATCAGACTACTCTAATCAGACTACTAGAACATGTTTTGAGTTTTTGAGATTTTAACGCCGGCTGATTTTACGTAAAACCCGAAAACAATATGGTATCAGCAGCTAAGAAATAATTGAGCGATTTAAATGAAATTTACTACCGTTCATGGAGTGAACAAAACCTATTCATAAAGGTATCATTGAGCCCAATCAGATCACTAGAACATGTTTTGAGTTTTTGAGATTTTAAGGCCGGCTGGTAAATAAATTCCACCCCAACACGTAATTCCATATTGAAGGTGCGAGTCAACCAGGGCATAATACAAACACTTTAAAAATTCAGGACTACAAATGTTCCGCAGATAGTAAAAAGTTCTTAACGACATCGTTAAGTTACTCTTTAAATTATTAACGTGCTCCTTAAAATTGAGCTGAGAGTCTAACTGCAAACCAAGATATTTAAGCGAGTTCACAGTTTCAATAGGAATGCAAAGTGAGTTACAACTAAATTGATCACAAGATAATTAATGATACATTAATGTTGAATTCAATACTTGGATAGTACCACCAATACTAAAGTTCATTAATTTAGACTTGCAACTCAAAATCATGAAATGAACGAAGAACCATTTTTTCAATAAAATAATATCATGTTTCATTGCATAATTTAATGAATCCATATATGTACCATGATACAATAAAGCCATATCATCAGCAAACGCGACAATGTTTCCGCGCAAATCTAGACTAAAAATCGAGTTACAATATATTAAAAATAGCAAAGGCCTCAGAACTGATCCTTGTGGTACACCAACATTAACAATTTTTTCTTCGCTGAAAATGCCATCAATACAAACTTACGATTGAAAAGATAAGACTTAAACAAATCTAAGGCGACACCCCTTACACCGATATTATATAATTTCGATAAAAGAACGTTATGATTCACCGTATCGAAAGCCTTTGAAATATCAATACATAAAGCAGCAGATTTGAAGTTATTATTTAAAAAGTAGTGAAGTGGTGATAAGAATGCGATTAAGGCTTTTTCAGTGGAAGATTTTTTTAAAAAGCCGTATTGTCGTTTATCTAGAAAATTTATATTATCAAGATACCCCAAAAGTCTATTTTTAATTAATTTTTCTAATATTTTAGAAAAAGTGCTCAGAAGAGTAATAGGCCGATAATTATTCAAATTTGACTGTGCGCCTTTCTTAAAAAGCGGCTTTACGACTCCAATTTTAAGTTTTTCAGGAAAAACCCCTTTGGACAAAGATAAGTTGAAAATATAAATCAACACATGAACAACACTACCAATTATATTTTTCATTATTTTGTGTGAAATTTCATCATTGCCGTATGACGTAGTATTCTTTAAATTCCTGACAATCGCAACAATTTCACTTTCACAGATGGGCAACAAGAAGAAATTCTTATTAATGCTTTTTGAGAGAACTAAATTTTGCCTTACACTCTGATCGATTGATACAGATTCCTGATTTGCTTTTAAAATATCGTAAGGTACATTGATGAAAAAATTATAAAAAATTATAATTAATTATTAAAAACATTAGCTTTCCTCAATGGATCAGTTTCAATTTTGTTATCACCAACATTAATTGAGAAAATTTTATTTGTGCTTTGTGAATTATTCAAAACATTGTTAATGACCTTCCACTTCGATTTTATGTTCTCTGCGGCATAAAATTTAGACTTAAAATATCTTTCTTTAGTAAGAGGAATTAATCGTTTTATTTTGTCTTTGATTTTCTGAAATTTTTTATTCAAAACAGCATTATTTTGATTCTTTGCCAATTTTTTGGCTAAACTGATTTTATAATTAATTAAATTAAGCAGCGAAGTGGTCATCGAAGACTTAATTTTGAAATCTTTCCTACAAATTCTCGAAATCATCTTATTTTTATTTAATTTATCAGTGACCCTTAATAAAAAATTGGAAAACGCAATATTTGGATCATCAGCCGATAAAACCGAAGCCCAGTCACAAGAACTTAAACTTTCAGATAGCATACTGTAATTGATTTTTGTTTGAAATCGCCGTTCGAACCGTGGACTACGTATTTTTGGACCAAGTACACTCAAAGCCAACAAAATTGTATTATGATCTGTCACATGCAAATTTACACTTTTGACCTCAAGAAAGAATTTTGAAATATTCGTTTCAGCAAAAACATGATCACTTTCTTCACATCATATCGATCATGACCATTTACTTTGGTGACGGTATAGGGACCCAGGAATTTAGATTTTAATTTTGACCCTCCAAAAAACTGTGTCCTTTTTATCGCTACTAAATCTCCTACTTTGAACTGTAAGGCTCGTTTTCTCTTCTTGTTATAGTCTCTTAAATTCTCTTGTTGAATTTTTAGAATTTCACGTTTTGCATTCTCTCTAATCTTGTTACGCTTATCGCTTTAATTTTTTACAAATTCTTCCTCAAGTATTTCCAGTAATTTGGCGTCTTCAGGGGATCTCATCTTTGTTCCGAACAACACCTCAAACGGAGTCGTCCCAATACTTCTTTGGAACGAATTATTTAGGAATCGTTGCATGACACCTGTGTGTACACTCCTCTGGTTTGTTTATTGACATCTTGGCCAATACAGGAATTATAATGCTACTAATGCGTTCTATTTGGCCAGTAGGCATGTCTGTGGTTGTACAAACATGTTGGATACCTTCCTTCACACAATACTTCTTGAATTCTTCTGAAGTGAAAGCCGCCCCTCTATTTGAAATTATACTATTTGGGTTTCCAAATATCGCTTTTTGCTGCTCTAACTTTTGTATGACTTCTGCTGCGCTGACCGTCTTCGTTGGATACAGCCATACAAATTTGGAAAACGCATCGACCACACAGTACAGGTTCCTTTACTTCGTTTTTGTTTCTGCCAAATGCCCGAGATGGTCGACGTGAAACGTTTCCAATGGCACGTCACCTTTTGGAATTGAATTTAAAAATCTGTCTTGCTTTCCTTGCTTCCTTTCCATTAGGATGCATCGCACATAATTCTTGATGCAAAATTGGATCTTTTCTTCAACTTTGGATATGTAAAATTGCCGGTTAATTAGTTCAGCTGTCTTCTTATTAGCAAAATGACCCTGTTCATGACATATTCACACAATCTCGCTTTGCATGGCCCTTGGAACCACCAGCAAAAATGAACCTTTGACAAATTTATACAGAATACCATTAGATAATGAATAATCACCATACGCACCTGATTGACTCAATATGTGGAATATTGGCGTAAGGCTTGGATCCTGTTTTTGTGCAGCTCGTACTCGACTTATAACACTGTCTTCTATAATCATCACACAAGGATTTCTGCTCAATGCATCCACATGCTGCATGCCCTTCGCTGGCCTATGCTCCAATTTGAAATGATATACTTGCAATTGTAATGCCGATCCTGCAATTCTCGAGCTCAATTCTTTGCGCTCCATTGTGGCCTTGAAAGCTGCGCAATCTGTTTCGATAATAAACTGTAATCCTAGCAGATATACGCGAAATTTTTTTAGGGCAGTTACAATTGCGAGCACTTCTACCCCATAGCTAGTGTAGTTCTCCTCATGTTTAGTAGTCTTTCTACTGTAATATAAAACTGAGTGAAACTGCTGGTCTTCATCGCAGCGTTGAACAAGTATAGCACCTAATCCTTGTTTACATGCATCAGTGTGAAGCTCCGTTTCGGCTTTTGGTGAATAAAGCTTTAATACGGGTTGACAAGACTGTTTTTGTTTTAAACACTCGAATGGTTCAAGTTCCTTCTTCTGTATAGTAAATTTGGTATCATTCCTGAGCAAATCTGATAACGGCTTTGCTATAAGTGAAACATTTTCGACAAATCTCCGAAAATAACTGGTCAGTCCTAAAAATGATTGCAATTTCTTGTCGTTATGTGGTACTGGAAACCTTCTAACCGCGTCGATCTTTATTTGATTTGGCCGTACGAATCCATTTTCTATTTCGTACCCTAAATAATCAATTTTTGTTTTAAAAAATTGGCACTTACTCCATTTAATATCTAATCCATTGTCCTGAGCCGTTTTCAAAACACACTGTAGTCTTGCCATCGCTTCATCGTCATCTTTTGCGGGTATAACCAGGTCATACATATAGATACACACAATCATTTTCATAATTAATGACGTGAATATATCGTTTATGTATCTTTAAAAAACAGCTGGTGAGTTACTAAGGCCAAATGGAAATATCAGAAACTCGTAGTGATCATTAGGTGTCACAAAGGCTGTATATTTAACTGAATCCGAAGCAATAGGAACGTGAAAAAAACCATTTCAAAGATCGAGTGTTGTAAATATTTTTGCTTCTTGCAATTTGTCTTATAATTATAATTTAGTAATAATAATAAAATTATAATATAGTGGCACTTAGTTGTCTAGTTTACATCATACGATATTAATTTTTCTACCATATTTTTATATAAATTTTTCAATTTAAAAAATCTTTTAGCGGCAGTATCAAAAAAACCACTGTTAAATTACAAATAACTGAATTTTTTTAAGCAACATTTTATAAATTGTAGTTCTGAAAGCTTTTTTATGTAATATTTCGAATGCAATAATTTACGTATTATAATCGAATTACAATGTACCTACAAACTTCAGATTTTTATTCAAATTGCACGTATACGACGTCTATTCAGTGAAAATTTAAAATTACATAACTCATAGCTCGCCATACATAATACAGGTAATAATTATTTAGCGAATTGATTTCAAATTTTTATTTATGATTTTCTATCGTTTCAAAATTTTGAATTAACAAAACCGTGTATATGCACATAATATGGATAAAAAAAAATCATACATGCTTCATTAAAATTCCTCGTGTGTTTTTATGAAAATGCAACTGTGTTGCCATATACAGATCAATATATAAATTGCAAATATTTTTTTATTTTTTTTAATACACAGATAAATTTTTAATAGGAAAAATATATATAGAAAAAAATTTGCTAGAATTCAATAAAACATATGAAATATTAGTGGGATATATATATATATATATTTATATATATATATATATATATATATATATATATATATATATATATATATATATATATATATATATAAATATAATATGTATATACAGGGAGATATCGAGACGAAACGAAATCAATAATATTTCAATGAAAATACCGTTTTTATATGATATCGTGAGCTTACTGCAAAAGCTTTTTATTTTTACATCATACCCAAAACATATATACTATGTACTCGTATATTGTATATTTCTTCTTCGTCCTATACTATGGTCATGTTATGTACATTTATATACATGTATAAAATTACAAGAAATTTTCGATTTGTAATTTTCAAAACCGTGTGATGGTGATGAATGCTGCATGGAATTTTAAATAATACTCAAAAAGTCTTTAGCATTCAAACTTTGAAATTTCTTAAAATGTTGACAAAAAAAAGTGATATCAATGTAATTATAAGTTTTGAATAGAAAAAAAAACTAGATAACATTCACTTTATCTATATAGTAAGGAGTAGATTCAAGTTTTGATAAAACTTTTTTTTTTTTGAATTTCTATTAAAATTTAAAAAATTTCATCAAATTGAATTCGATTTTTCCTCTTAAATCTGTACAAAACTAAAAAATCTATTTAATCTTGAATATTTTATGTCGTTTGTTATATATACACTCTATACATCCGGTATATATGCATATGCTATTATATATATTATATATATGTATAAATATAATACAGTTAACCCCTAAAAGGATGATCATTCTGAATCTGAGTTTAAAATTCGAAAAAACGAATGTCTTATACTACCTTGTACTGTTACACAAATTGGAAATTGCAAAATTCAATTTACACTAAATCCGTTTGGTTTTACGACATATACGAATATCAAAGTTTAAAAATATGGATTGGACAAATTAAAGCTAATAAAACGTGGCAACAGTATAAAATCGTTTTTTGACTTAAAGTCAATTTATGATCGTCTGTTCTCGATATAAAACCCGGATATCACTTAACATTATATATATATATATATATATATATATATATATATATATATATATATATATATATATATATATAAATATATATGTATATATATATATATATATATATATATATATATATATATATATATATATATATATATATATATATATATATCGCAGTTTCGATTCAAAACTTCCTCCCCTTAAACAAACAGGATCAGGAATATCACAAAAAGGTTTAATTGTTCATGAACAGTGGAATGAATTTTATAAATGCCCAGAGGCGCCGATGGCATATGACGATTTTATATTAAAATTTGGTGAGCACCTAACCAGTTGTACACAGATATTTTTATCGAGAAAGTATATAATAAACTGAAGGCCTAGATGAGTGCCTGATACGAAAAAGCTAGATACGTACATCAATCTAGCGAAAAAACATTCTAACAATAGAAGATTTAAGACATATAGTATAAAGTTGTACGATTTAGCAAATGCTAGAATTTGTTCATCCAAAAAACAACACTACTCCGAAACTTTTAGCCTAAACGGCAATGATGCACGTAACAATTGGCACACGGTGAATGAGGTGATTACCAGGAATCCAGATTTTTAATCTCAGTGTGAGTACCGGTTGGATTCCCTATTTTCAAGAAAAATGTTAAAACATCAAATATGAACAATTTCCGTTCAATCGCTTTCCGTGTTTTCAAAAATTGTTGAAGAAATTATGAAATGCAGGATAATCAAATTTTTTAATAGGAATAGCTTTCTCTCCGAATTACAATTCAGTTTCAGAGAAAATAAAAATTAAGAAAAAAGCGCTCTTGTCCTTATTAAATCAAATAACCGAGAACATCAATAATGGTTTAAAAGTGTCCGCTCTATTCATAGACATGACAGAGGCGTTTGAGAGAGCAGAGCATTTTGTTCTGCTAAAGCAGAAGTGAATGGTAAATTAAACAATGAACTAATGATTAGAGTTGGGGTTCCCCAGGGCTTTGCTTCAGGACCTTTGTGTTTTCTTACGGTTTTTGCGGATGATTTTTCATATTCGATGCTGTTTCAGTATTTCTAGGAAATTTTATAAAAATAAACTATGACTTGAGCTTGCTGGCAGTCTGGTTAAAGGCACAGGATCTACTACTAAGCGAGAAAACTAAGATCATACATTTTAGAAAGAACCAGCAGGTGTCCATTATCACAATTTTATTTGCATCAAAGGTAGGCTATGTTCATCTCCTACTTGTTTCCCTATTGCCTCTTTTCTCCTACTTGTTTGACCTATATAATTGACAACAACTTGAAATGGAAATTGCATACTGAAAAACTGAACTCTAGACTATTCTTGATTGCAAGGAAAATGTATGCATTGCGATTATGTCCCGGTTATCTCCTTAAAATGGTCTACTACGCATTGGTCGACTCAATCCTTCAATATGGAATATTTTGCGGGGGGGAATACGCATTCTTGTTCCTGGCCTATATTTCAGAGCTTGGTTTACTGCCTATTTACCACGTGCTTGTATTTAAGGTGTTTCGTTTAAGTTTTTTTATTTTTAGTATAGATGAATTTGTGGATTATTCAGACTATAATCTACGAACAAATCTACAATTTAAAAATAATATTACAAAAGCAAAATTAGATCTACAGTAAAAAGTAATAAAGTTTGACAAAAGTTTAAAGTTTTTTTCTCTTTAAAATATGAAGTGCTAAAGATTTAATAGAACTCATAGTAAATTAAAATTTTTCAACTGTTGTACAATAAACGACGAAATAGTTTTTTTTCAGTTTTAGTAATTGACAGTTTGTCGAACAGTTTTAATTTGAGAGTGGATAGATAGAAAATTGTCGAAGAACAGATATCCATTTTAGGTAAACAGCAAATTGTGATAAATGTTATACCTAGTAAAGTGCTTCCATGTGCATTTTATAGCCGAGCAAAATTTTTCTGAGTGGTCTAGTTTCTAAGGTTAGCTTTCTGCAGAGTCGAACATTTTAAAATACAAATTAATAAACTAGCAGCATAATCAACCAAATGTGTCTAGTGACAATTTAATATAGAAAAAATAATTTAAATTTGTTTAAGAATTTTTTGAAGTAAATTTAAAGGCTAATTTTTGCAAGTCATAGTTTGCTGTTAATGTTAAAAACCATTTGACAGCGCTTTAGAAGAACAACAAACACACTCAATTGCTACAGATGAAATTTCATAAAGATTCACCGCTAAAATCAGTTCACCGCGAACTCACTGCAACGGCAAAGCAAACGATAAACAAATTTCTGCAACTTCCGAGCTGGCAGATAATACGCCTGTGGAAGTTTCTTCTTCAAAGAATAATTCGAAGTCGGCACAACTGTTATACAATTTCATTTTATATTCTGTATATAAAAAGCCGTGGTTGGAGAGAATTTGTTAAGGGTTGTCATTACCTTTTCTCACGAATTTCATTTAGCAACGGGTAAATTCAACTTAAACTTGTCAAACAATTGATTGTAAGATATTTATCCAAGTGGATCCACATATTATTTTACCAATGCCAGGGATTGGTTAGAATTACGGTACAATATGTTGTCCTTAAATATCTCGCTTTTTTGAATGGTAAATTCTTACAAGATATTAAAAATATCGGGGACAGAGTCTCCTGATCGTACGAAAACGTATTTTGTACTTTAGTAAATAGTAAAATCCAAATAATAAAACAAAGCACAATTATTTTAACTACAACAAAAACTAGCTACCTTAAACTTTGACTGATTTATTTTAAAAAAATTTTCTTATAATAATTGTGACATTTTTGAAATTATTGTGACACATTTGAGAACCACAACAAAACTATTAAAAGGTTCATCTTGCGATAAGAAACTAGGTTATTAATAACATTATTTGGCAAGAACTACCAATTTCACGAATTAATTGAAATTCTTAGATGAATCCTGATCATGTGAAAGGCCTGGTATAAATTGTTGGTCGCCTCAATGCAATCAATATAAACCAATATTTATAATTGCAGAAACTATACAGACATATACAAACATAATATACTGCGGAAAACATGACGTCACAAAAGTATATTGCGCAATTAATTGTACGTGCATTTTTATATTTTCTGACATTCGTCAAGTTATTTATAAACTACTTTATAAGTATAAAGTACAACAAATATATAATCAGAAGATAAAAAAAAGTTTAAACTTTTAAGACATCGAATTAGTACGAGAGGAGTTATTTTGAAGTCACTTTTCATCTATCACAAATCCGAAGCTTTAAATATAAAGTTACGTCGTCACGGAACAAAGGTGGCATAATTTTGCTACCTAAAGCTTAAATATAATTAGCTTACGCTTAGTTTTGTAGTTAGTGAAAATATAATTCCAAAACTCGTAGTAAGGCGCAAAGTAAATTAAATAAAAATGTTCACTCACTAAACTCGTCTCTACATTGTACAGTCTTTATGTTTCACCCCATGTATGTACATCACAAAATGTAAATTCAAAATGGCCGGTCCTTGTTAAATTATATACGACACAAAAAACTAAAAATAAAATTCACACACTAATATTTTCACTACATTTTTCACTTTAACTTTCACTCAGCTAACTGGAACACTTAACACTTTTACAAGGAAAACTAAAAACACTTTTCTAAACACCGCCATTTAATTATTTTTTTATATTTCATTACAAAGAAGCGTCCATCCGAAATTAAATATTAAACTAAACACTCACCTGTCTTTAACATTTGGCGATGGGATCAAAAACCAAAACTGGATTTACAATCGCAACAGTAAAATTTTGTAAAAAAAAAAATTAGTACAAGGTCAACCAATATTTTTTATGTGATACATCCCAAGTAAACAATTTTGTTTTATTTCTGCAAATAAGTCAGGTGAGTTAAACATTTTAATTAGAGTAGAAGACCCGTTGTCATGTATGGGTGTGGGAACTGGACGAATAATTATATGAGAGATGGTAAATGATATAAGATAGAAGAAACATGCGTAATATATATGGCCCCAAAAGCGAAGATGACGACACTGATAGTGAAATTTTATTAAACAATGAGAAATAATCCTTTACAGGAGGTTACTTCACTTCACTATACTAATCGAAAGACATCTGAATTTCACAAAGTCGCTCTTTATATAGCTGTCTTATGAAGAATTAAAGCTACAGCATGGCCGGTAAAAATTTATCATATGATGGGTGCACAACTTTACATAACCTGCTGCGCTTGTTTGACGACCTTGTTTGAAAACAAAGGTTTACAAAGATGATTTTGATTCAGTTTTTGCTGTGGTTTTACTTTTAGTTTTTTATGCTTCCTGTTCTTCTGGCGAGGATCACTTCGTTCTAAAATAAGTGACAATACACAGATATGTGACGGTTTTACATGGTAAAATATTTACAAATTCGATAGCGGTCGCTTTGAATTTTATTTTTGGAAGTAATTTTAAAGTCAAACAAGTCGTAATCACTGGGATTTAATATTTTTTCCGCTGATTACAAATAGCTCAAAAATAACGACAACGCCAATGATGCTGAAATTTAAATATTCGAGATGTTATTATGAATTAAAATTGAGCAACTGCATGTCTTGTAAAGTATTTTCCCCGAGCATTCTTAGAATATCATCTGAGTGTCCTTCTCGCAAGAGGTGACTAAATATACAATAGATCGCTAAGCTGTCTACCCACAACCATTAAACAATTTATTTAAAAACGTCAACAAAGAACTGAACATCCTTAAACTTTTAGGTTAGGTGAGTTTTAGGTCCCAGAATTAACCGTTTTGTGACAAATACGTCCGTCATGTAATAGCCAAAAATCTAACTTATATACATTTTATTTGATACGAAACTCCTATTTATCATACTGCCTTGAGTTATGTGCAAAATCTTGTCGTTGAACTGTTGAGTTTTAAAATTCGTACCATTATCGCAAAACATATTTTTGCACATACCTCTGTTCTAAATAGATCTTCTCAGAGCTCCAATAAACGCGTCGGAATAGAGTTTTGATGCAAGTTCCAAATGAACTGCCGTTATTGCCATACTTACAAATATGGCTAAATATCCCCGTGTTAGACCCTTGGCTCGTATTTTGTGGTGTAAAAGGAACAGACTTAAGAAGTCGACTCGAGAACTGGAGCACTTGTAACACGTTCTGCTGAAAAGTCCCCCATCGTTTGCTGACTTTGATATTGGAAACATATGCTACAATTGTGGCATACTTCTTTTGCTAGCCTTCGTCCACTAATGTGACCAATACTATTGCCGTACAGCTGGCAGTAATGCTTGCGGACCTTTTATTAAAATAAGAAACGATTGACAAGGTAATTGTATATGTGGATGGCAATAAAATCGAAAATAGTCGAATGTGATAGAGACGAATGTTAAAGATGATCACCCACCCAAAGGATTCCGCTACTATCTAGGAAAGCAGACAATGAAATTAATGGGTCTTTAGCACTGAGTGGTCTCCTGGCTTTAAGTGATACGAGCTCTGAAACCATTATCCTAAATCGTCTTAATTGTTAAATTTAAACCATTCGAAAGATCAGATAGATTGATCTCGCCAAATACCCGACTTTTTATTTGATGTGACCGAAAGTTGTGAATAAAATGATGAACATAAGTCATGTTTCTTTGTATGGAGAAGAAATCTCGCGATTGGAACCTCTGCAGACCATCCACCACCTCCGCGGATGCACATAACAAAGAGGCTTTAGTTTTACGACGCTCTGGAACCTCGTCCAGCACAGGAAACGCAGGCTATTGGTCGGATGAAGATTGCAAAAATGACGATTCTAAAAACCCTGATGAACTCCGGATCAATTCTAATGGTGAACATTCTCTCGACAACAGATCTGCTGAGTTGAATTTAGTACTGATATGATGCCAATTACATGTCGCTGTCTTGCATTTTTACCACTCGATTCCCGAAAAATGTTGTTAACTTAGTTCATACCGAGGTCAACTCTGACAATGTGATGGCAGAATCCGACCAGTAATAAATTTCACAGATGTATAGATATTTAAGGTTGGGATAACTTTTCTCACCAGCTCTGTTAACTGTTCAGCCGCACAAAGTTCTAGACGTGGAATGGTCGTTTTACTGAGAAGTGCCACACGAGACTTGGTGCAGATTAATTGAACGTTAACTAAACCTCCACTTTGACTACTTAAGTAAACAGCAACTCTAAATGCCCGTTCGCTGGCGTCAGCGAACCCGTGCTCCTCGTAAACAACCCTGTTTACTGCTAATGTTTTTTGCCAACTAACTTGTAGATTGTTTAAAACAGTGAGTTGTTTTCTAAAATCTTGCCAGCCAGTAAATAGGTGTTGTGGAAGTAACTGATCCAAATCATGCCTTAACATCCATATGTTTTGGAAATAAATTTCAGCTCGTGTAATATCTTGGGAGGTGAGCCCGAATGGATCGAATATGCAAGGTACGTCAGTCAGTTAATGGTTACTGTTCCTGAATTTCAGCTATTCTAAACACATCTAGATGCTAGGTACTACACACTTGCCGTACCAAAGATTAATGTGAGGAATCTTAATTTGTTTAGAAATTCTGATTGAGTTGTTCTCCAGAACATATGTTTTAGTTGAGCATCATCGTCAGTAACCATTATCTGACGATAAATTTTCCACTGAACACGTACAATAGGTTCTAAAACTAGTCAACATGGAGAATATGTCTTATTGCAATACAGGCCTCACCATTAAAAATTCTTTCCACACCCTTCCGGAATCTGTCTCCGCCGAGACGTCCAAAACTACCTTCATTTTTGTCGTGGAGCTATCATGTTTTGACACGCAATGATGCGGTAAGAAGTAATTCGTTCCGGCGACTTCTTCTGCTGTGACTTGCTTTATATGGACTAACTCTAAATATTCTTCAATGGTTTCTTGATTTGCTTTTTTCTGAACATCATTTTTGGTTATACGATATTCCAGGCCATTAAACCTTCGTCGAACCGGATTTTGCGAGTTACGTAAAATAAAGACCAGTTGAGAATGATCCCCTATATACTTTTCTGCCTTGGACCTCGCATCTTCAACCTTGAGATGTTCAATTTTAAAAAAATTTCGGAGTTCCTCATCTAGACTAGTTTTTTCAATTGTTAGCGTATGGCATACATGGTTATTTCTGGGTAGCGAGGAACAATTTGTGGTTTGGCCAAATACAAGCCAACCTAGTAGGATATTTTGTAAGTTAGGCATGCTTGAACTCAGCTGAATTTTGCCGACTGCCTGTAAAGAATAATAATGATCGGCCTCTATTAACAAATCAGATGATTGTAAGGTTCTGTAAGCCTTACGTTCACTGATAAAATCTGAATGCATTGAAGAGCCTAGCTTAACTTGCACAAGTAGCAGGTCTGTTTCCATGTATAAATCTTAACCGACGAATATGGCATTTAAAAGACAAGCACATGATATAATATGTCCCCAAAATAAACGATGACGACACGCCTTACCGAGTTCATATATTTAATAAAAATGTCTGCAGTCGTTTAAGAAGTAATATATAACAGAGTTAGCTCGGCAACAAATTATAAAAACAGTACGGGCCAGAAATGGTCTACAAAATCCGTTTATAATTATTGTTATTATAGTGCGTTTTTGAATTATCTGTCCAATTACTAAATTCTACTATAATTAAAGGTTTTACTCATCTGAATTGTTTGTTAAATAATCATAAAAATGGTAACTTGAGATGTATTGCAGCAAAACCAACACTTATGATGTGCCGTGATTTGTGTAGGTTTCGATTGCAGAATACACGGTGCATCAAGTGTTTCGCTTCCATTTATTGCTGGAAATATTTTATTTCAAAAAATGTGTACAACAATTTGCGACGGGTGCCCGCAGAACCAAAAGCAAGTTTCACCTTTATATATGTGAAAAAAAAATCGGTATAGTGCAATATATTAATAAAAAAAGACACGTAGCTTTTGGTCCATCTTGTACAAATTTGTTTTTTTTCAAAATTTTTACTGTTTCATTTATTTTCATACTACATTTTTTGTTTTTTGTTTTTAAATCATCCCACCATCAGATGTTTTAGATAGCTCAGCGTTTAGTGCAATATTTAATTCCAGATGAACGCTGTTTTGTATGTCTAAAATAAAAAAAAAATTTAAAAGGTGGTCTTTAAAAAAAAGTGTTAAGATTTCCGTGTAATAAAATTCTAGTTAGTTGAGTGAAAATTAAAGTGGAAAATGTGGTGAATATATTAGTGCGTGAATTTTTTATTTTATGTACTTGGTTGTGTGCCTACACGAGATATAGATATGAGTTTTTAAATTGTATTCGCCGCAGTAGCCAAATTAAGCTTAAGCTAATTATATTTAAGCTTTTGTAACATTTTTATCTAAAATCTTCGAAATTTTTATTTTGGAAAACTATGCTGCCATTGGTTATTTTTCTGTTCAAATTATTCTGTGCCATACAAATTTATTAATATGCAATTGGATAATTGATAATCTGTATTACAATTTAAAGCAGTTTTATTTGACTTTGACAGTGATAAATTCTTTACTTGGGTCGCAACATTAAAATTAACAGCAATAAGAGCTCTGAGTGTCAATAAGCTATCTATACTGCTATCTCCCTTTTTGTAATTTCAATATGCAAAATAACCTCAATGAAAGTTCAAAAATTATTTTACAATTTATTATAAATTTTTTTAATTTATTTTGTAAATTCGTTCCCATCGACGATCAGTCAAAAAGAATTGCTATCTTTGGTATGTCACACTTTTCTATATGTGCTTGATAGTATGCGCGAACTAAATCAAGTGCAGTAAAATATTTGCATCCATCTAGTTGATAACTAAAATCTGACAAGAAGTTTCATTATCTTTTTTTACAATTATTTGGCAGGACCAATTCGATTATCTGTAGTGTCATCTGTATTGTCAGAAAATATTTTTACACAATCCTCTCATTGCCACAAATCGCTTTAGTGCACCGATAAATGCAGCAGTTGTTAGTTCTGCCACTAGCTCTAGATGCACCGCCTTAATTACAAAGCATACGAAAATGCATATGTAGGCGTTAGCTGGTGGTTTTAGTTGGATATTTGTAAATGGTGGCGACAATTGCGTTATAGAAGCAAGTTTCCAATGATTTGGTGAACTCCAGTTAATCTGGTTTTCAAACATCGAAAACAATTCCGGAACACCCTTTGAACAAGTCGCCTTCCTTGTATCAGCCAATATTCTTGTCTTACGGCGGCGAGTAATGCCTGTGGACCTGCATGTAAAATTTTATATGAAGATAGTTTAGAACGGTAAGTGTAAAATAGTGCTTCAAAGGGTAAAATGATCGAATGTTTGGAGCTATAAGGAATAGTGGAGAGTTGTAGACGTCCACAGACCCTAATTACATTTTCATCGTCTAGAAAAATGGATAAACTGTTAAAATAATTTTTCTTATGAAGTGACTTCTTAGATCTCAGCACCACTAGTTGAGTTGGAAATTCGGCCACTTGAACTAGGTTTATGATAGAATGTAGTTCCAGGTTCAGTTCTTTTTGACTCATATATCTTACCTTTCGGTTGTCTCTATTTCGTCTTTGAGAATTATGTAATAAACGAAACATAAACGGCATGACATTCCGCAGAGATGTAAAATTATTATTAAATTTGATGCGCTGTGGTATGCACTGGTGGTTATCTTTTTGTAATATCGTAAAAACACACTTTACCTGCTTTTGTTATGGGAAGTCCAATTTGTAGCAGGATTTGTTGACATTCCAGGAATCTTCGGGCTGTATCAAATACTCCGGGCCATAACTTGTAGCGTTGCCGAATTCTTTCGGCATTATTCCACGTGAAAACAATATCGTCTTTAGAGCTAATGTTTTATATTTTAGCGACTCGATTGGCGACAAATGTTTTCTAACATTAGGATATGGTGCAGATGCTGTGCCTTATTTGACGGTTTGTAACTGGAACGTTGTTAGTTTCTCATCTATAAAAACAATAAACTGGGTACGAAAACTTAATAAAATTGAAAAAAGGTTTTGTTGAACCATAGGACCGACCATTAATATATCATTTAATGATATTCCTGATGAAGTTTTAGCTGACGCATCGAAAACTACCCGAAGTTTTGTGGAGGTGTTTTCTAGCTTTAAAACGGAGGGATGCGGCTATAATAATGATGATCAGCAGAGTCCTTATCGTCAAAAGATTGTTTTTGTTCAATCGGGTTTCTTGGCTGAAGAAACGTTTTTCAGCTATGGTTGAGCGAGTTAAATAATAGTAATGAAACGATAAATTTTCCCTCTAAATTGTGAGCAACAAAATCATTAAAATGCTGCTCACGAATTTCTTCCTCAGGAGTCAAAATAGCTGGTGTGCAAAGATCGTTCTTGTCTGTTCTTGCAAAGGTAGATGTGTTTCGCCTTCAACGTTGATCTTCCAGAAATTACCCAGCCTAGTAACATATGTTGCAATATATAGGTAAATCGTCAGACATTTGAATTTGACCTACAGAAAGTAAATTGAAAAACTATTCTGCTCCGATTGGCAAGTCAATTTTCTGAGGAGCGTCGAAGTACAAATCAGCCAGCTCAATTATTCGCTGAAATTTTTCACGATGACGTACTCATTCTTATGGATGGTTGTTTGCCGGTTATGTTCGGCAATATGTGTACCTTCAATTCGGTTGGAAATGAATTATTTCAAAATTGTATTGTTACCTCTGTTTTCAACTGGAATGCTAGTTGTTCACCAAAAGATGATGCCATGAAATTTAACTATGATGCTGAGTCCAACAGTGCTTGGCCCATTATTTATAATCCATTAATATTTACTACTTTTTTGCCTTCTTAATTCTGGAATCGACGATTTAGAAAATTTACAAACTCTTCCAGTGTATATAAACAGTCAGCTGTAGACTTGGCATCCCATTTAGTACGTGTTTTAGAATCAATTTTTGTGTGAGAGCATTATTGCAATCAATAAGTTTGCGTAGTGGCTCGCCATCACTTATCATTTCATTACCATGAACACGCTTATCGAATGCTACATGCAACTCTAAAAGCCACTTGCCTTTTACAAGTCCCATTTGCTAATGCGACGTATTAGGCTTCAGGTGATGACTAACACGCCATGAGCGTTCAAAACTATTTCGTTTGATTCATACTAATTGAAAGACTATTTTCATCTTGTTCGATATGAATACCAAGAAAACTTGTAAAGAAATAGTTGACCGTAATCAACATTCTCGTTATCAGACACGGTATAGTGATTCTACGCGATCATTGAGCAGGCTATGACTCAGGGTATAGAGGCGTGGGGTTTGTAGGATTTACTACCGTGCTTGAAAGGATCGCATTTAAGAAGAAACAAGACGAAAAGAATGGGATCATGTAATGAGGGCTACCTAAAATTTCAGACTATACACCGACATGATGAAGACCGACTTCACCCACTTCGACACCTCCAGCTTCACAAAAACTTACTCACACATCGAGAAAAAAAATAAAAATAAAAATATACTGAATCAAAACTGAAAAAAAAAAACAAATAAAAATGGAAATCGTTAAAAAAAAAAAACGTGGTCAAACGGACCGTAATATACCGTTACAACTATTACAACTATCGTTAAACAAAAAGAAAATAGTTTTTTTTTTCACTATCGATGCAGGAACCCCTCACACCGTCTACACCTCGATTGGTTGTCAAGGTTGCTGCTCAACATCCACGTGGTTCGCACTTTTTTTGTTTTATATTTGATCTTTTTATTTTTGGAAACTCTTTTTTCTTTTTATATTTTGCGTAATTTTCTTAAAATATATACAAAAATTTTTTTTTTTTTTTTTCCACTAGAACATGAATGAACAAAAAAAAAATCAGCACTGGCACTTCTTCGGTATACTTCTTCTCTTTTTTTTTTTTTATATACTTAAATAACAGAACACAATTATTTTCCGTTGTTTTTTTTTTTATTTTTTTCTGATATAAATCACAATATATGACTTCGATTATTTCAATTAAAATAAAAAAATTACAAATTAAATTCAAACTTTATATATTATATTATGTGTTAAGGTAGTTGGATTTTTTTTTTTTTCGCTTTTAAAATAAAATAATCACACTTTTATTTTTTTTTATTTTTTTTTTTTTACTGCTTTGAATGTGAAAAATGAATATAACTTTTTATTTTTTTTAACTATATAATTTTTATTTTTATTTTACTCGACCTCGCGTACGTCTTTAGCGCCGCTCGTTTCAATCATTTTTTTTTTTTTTTTATTAAAATTATACTCCCACAAATTTACTAATTTTTCAAACAAAAAAATTTAATTTCAAAACTGTCCCCGATCTTTACTCATCCACAGCCAACACATTAGAGACCGATCAAAAAAAAAAAACATCTCGATTTTTTTTTCTCCCCTCCTATTTTTTTTTAATTTTTTTTTTTAAAGGGGTGCACACCAAAAATTGTGACGCACAACTCAGTTGGACGTTACAAACTGTCTGCCTTGCTCATAACAATTGTTTATTGTTCAACAGTTTTAATTTCACTACACACAATCAGCAACTCATCAACGTACAGCAATACGTAACATGCTATTTTATTTGAAGTTGGGTTATTATGAACGTACCCCTGAGCTGACAGAGAAAAATGTGTCGATGGATTTTGCATCCGATTTCTTACAATAATCCATAGGAAAGTGATTATGACATGTTGATCAAAAAGTTCGAAAATCTAAAAAATTGGTTTTCGGCCGTACCAAAGTACAGCTGGTGTTTTATCGATAAACTGCTTGCCTAATGCAGACGTCAGACATTTTTTTAATAATTTGCTGCAACTAGCTTTTTCTTGCATATTTATTTAATCGTTCTGGTACCGAATTCATTTAAGAATAATATGGAACTAAATATCATCTGAATTCCTTTTTCTTTGTAATATTTTGATGTGTATTCATCACCATTATCAGCCTTCAATTTTTCTTCACTTGAATAACCAGCAAACTGATCATAATCGACATAAAATGTTGTGTCGTACAATTTTCCTCTTTTGTTTGCAACAAATTGTAATTTCTTATCGAACAAATGTACATACAACCTTTGACAAAATTTACATCCGATTGGTCAATGCATTTCTTGAAAGTAAGTTGTGTTCCAAATCATTAATCAGCAACAAGTCATTAATCACACTTGCTTTTAATTCACCGTTCAAAAATGTTTTAATTTTTATGTTGCCTCGTTCTTTCGATTTCAATTGTTGATTTTTTTGCTACCTCGATTGTTAGTTCATTCATATTCGGTATGTCCTTGAAATAATGTTTGCTATTCACCTTGTGCTCCATATAGCACCAGAGTCCAATATGAATCAATGCTGTCCCGGTTCTGCCTCACATGCTCATTTTTTTTTGGTTTATACACAAAAAGTTTGGAGCCAACGTTGTTTCGTTTCCCATGTTCATCAATCAAACGACTCTAATTTCAATGTTAAATCATATCGTAGCTTCTCGGTATTGTTAGCAACAAATGGCAAATTACTTCAATATTTTTCATTGTTGCATTAATAGATTTTTAATCACGAATCTTTTTATCAAAATTCAGAAAATGATCACTTATATTATCTCCATCTTTCATTTTCATTGTCAGCAACTGTTTCCGTACTAAAACCTGTCCCGCAATGCTTTTTCGCTCGAACATTGAAGATAAATTATCAAACATACCTTTTGCAGTCGTTTTGTCCTTTACACATTCCAACTGGTTGTCATGAATGCTTTGCACGATTATAGAAATACGTGACTTCTCTTCTTTCCTGATGCTTTCGAAGAGCAATTTATTATTTTCCTCTTTTAAAATATCGCTTAAATCGGTCTCGATAAATTAACGTAATCCCGTTTCATTCAAAAGAATAACAAGTTGATTTTTCCAATTGCTAAATTTCGTACCATCGAATTGAGCTCCCTTCGATGTATTGTGTTTCGGAATAGAAACCATTTTGAATTTTTAAATATTACTAAAAAATTCACGAACTGTATCCTGGGCCCATACCCTGATAAAAATAATATGCGTCTTTATGCAAACTTGCAAACTAAAACAGTGTGAGATCTTATTTATATATATATATATATATATATATATATATATATATATATATATATATATTTATATATATATATATATATATATATATATATATATATATATATATATATATATATATATATATATATATATATATATATATATATATATATATATATATATATATATATATATATATATATATATATATATATATATATATATATATATATATATATATATATATATATATATATATATATATATATATATATATATATATATATATATATATATATATATATATATATATATATATATATATATATATATATATATATATATATATATATATATATATATATATATATATGGGTCATTCCATTATAAAACAGACGATTTTTAGCATTTTTCGAAATTCACCTCTTAGATTTCGATTTTTTTATTTTTTTCACTTTCCTTATTAAAAATAAGTAGACCCTTATTATTTTTATTTTTTTTTGTACCTATGGTTGTCCCGTTATTCGAGTTTTTAGTTTTGACAGTTTTCAAATTTTGATTTTTGACTCCTACATTAAATATTGTATCTTCGGTTCTAAAATGAGTATTTTCATAAACAGTAGCATTTTAGAAAGGTATTAAGCTGTTCTATATTATTTCATAATTTATTTTTATAAAATACCGTTATCTTTGGAGTTATGGTTAGATATATCTATGTTTATACTTCCACCGCTAGAGGGCTAAAGATACCAAAATTTAAATATACCCGATGCACCATTTGATAGGCAATTTGTTCACCTTTTATAAAAAAGTAAAATTATTTTCGTCCACGGCTATAGTTTAGCCGCCAGAAGACTTCAAAGTTGAAAAAACGTGTTTTTTTAGAAAAAAAAATTCTATTAGTTGCGAAATGAGAATGAAAGTATACATTTAACGGACATTTTTTGTATAATTTTGATACAAAATACAGCAATAAATAGAAAAACAGCCAGTTTTGAAATATTTAGGTTAGAACTCGTCTCCCAGAGGGAAGATAAATTGAAATTAACTTGCATATTCGCAAATGTTTGAGGAACAGATAAACCGCCAGCGGGTTGGGAAATGAAATTAACCATTTTTTTCAGTATTTTTGTGAAACGAATGATTGAATTGAGTACAAATACCTGGTATGTGTACATGCAACCAATTTTTATTTCTTTAAATCTAAGTTGTGTCCTTTTTAATTTACCCGTTTTCTCGCCAAACAACAGGTAGTTATCTAATTTTGAAATCACTGGTATTACAGCGATGAATCATCTTGCATATGTTTGCACCCATTTTTGTTTTATTGCCGCCTTCTTTCAAAACAGCATTTATAAATTCGTCATTTCAGGTATAAAAGCCATGAGGAGCACATATTTTATTATTATTTTATTACCTAGCGCTATTTATTGTCCCTATGTAACAGAAAAAGGAGGTGCTCAGTAATTTTATGACTATACGGCAAATACTAAACTAGGCTCATATAAATAAACGTACAAAATTTTTGGCTCTTCAGTTAATATCTAAAAGTGGGCTATAAAGTATCTCTTTCGTAAATTTATTATTGGTGTGAAATATCGAATTTAAAATACAAAATGGTTAATCCGGAATGCTGTAATCCTTTTGATTTGGAAAACCATAAAAATTTGAAAAATAATTCTAATGCTATTAGTGTAAAACTAGCTGAAAAAGCTCAACAATTTTTAAATCGTGAAATAACAAATAAAAGAATTTGTAACAAATGCAGAGCTAAATTGTATAGGTTAACCGAAGTTGTAAGTTTACCAAGTACACCGGCAAGCTGTTCAACATCCTCGTCCAGTATATCACCACCACATGAAATTCTATCGTAAAATTCATCACCACCACATGAAATTCTTCAGTCGGTGTATCATGATATTTTCACCGAATCATGTGAACGATTGGGTGGATCTCCTGTAAACAAATACAGGCTCACAGAATCATTGTATCGCCAAAAGCAGCTGGAAAAAGTGGTCAGGCTCACTTGTGAAAATGTTTTGTGCGTTCCGGTGCCCAAAATATCACCAATAGATGCTGACCAGTCAAATCTTCATGATGATAACGGAAACATTCTTAACAATATTTTGGAAGCATTTAATCGCGAGGTGAACAAATTGCCTATCAAATGGTGCATCGGGTATATTTAAATTTTGGTATCTTTAGCCCTCTAGCGGTGGAAGTATAAACATAGATATATCTAACCATAACTCCAAAGATAACGATATTTTATAAAAATAAATTATGAAATAATATAGAACAGCTTAATACCTTTCTAAAATGCTACTGTTTATGAAAATACTCATTTTAGAACCGAAGATACAATATTTAATGTAGGAGTCAAAAATCAAAATTTGAAAACTGTCAAAACTAAAAACTCGAATAACGGGACAACCATAGGTACAAAAAAAAAAAACAATAGGGGTCTACTTATTTTTAATAAGGAAAGTGAAAAAAATAAAAAAACCAAAATCGAAGAGATGAATTTTGGAGGCTGTCCGAAATATAATGGAATGACTCATATATATATATATATATATATATATATATATATATATATATTTATATTTATTTAAGGTTAGATTAAGATGAACACGTTGTTCTACAAGAAAATAAATAAAAGAAGTGAAGTAAATAGAAGCAATATCCATTTACGGTCACGTGTTGCCAATAGAACTAAAAACATGAAAATGGAAGAGCGACATTAATTAGTTGAATTAAAATAACTTAAACCAACATGATGGATTAAGGGCTTCTAAAGCCGTTTGATTAGTGCAAATGTTTTTAATTGTTGATCTAAATTTACTTATCGTAATTCTAGTTCAGGGTTAAATGCATTCATTTGCACCACATTCAGTTACAAACTTTCTCCCCCGTGCCATTTGGTCGATATGAACTTCGCGCTGAAGTTGTAATTTATTAATTTTAGCTTCAGTTATTTTGAAATAATATTAGATAATCACTGCATTATAATCATTAGATTAACGTAATACTTGTTTGAGTTTAATTGAATTTAAATTACAAATCAATTTTAATTAAATAAAATTTTATTTTTACGCACGTGGTTTACGTAATGTTTACTGTTAATTCACACACATTTTTAGAACATAAAATCTAGTTTGACATATACGTTTATAAAAAAAAGACAAGATTTGCACCACATTGTTGATCTGCGTCATCATACACTGAGAGAAAAGATAGGTAAATTACCGTATTTTTTACATGATTTCTAATAATATTTATAGGCTGTTTTGGGACAACAAGAAATTCTAGTTATATGTTCTATACTTCAGCAAACAGTCTAATATGCAAAGCTTTTATCTAAATAGTTAATTTGACAGTTCCAACATAGGCAATAAAATAATTGCCAAGGGAATGTTAACAATACAGTATTGGTAATGTGCTTTAAATTATTGATGTGTCACACCATCTTTATAGGATTTATTTAATAGAAATATAGAAATAAGCTCTGTAATTTTTGAAATAATATCTACACTTCACTGGGTAAACCTTCCTTAAACATTGAGAAAAACCCATGTATCTGTAAGATTATACCTTCACTGTATGTAACAAATAACAATAAAAGTATAGGTTGAATTTCACTAAAATGTGTGACCGCAATTAATGGGTATAGGCATGTTCTCTTTGTATATGGTAATTATTTCAATACTATAGTATAGTAATTTCAATACCATAATGGAATAAATCCCATATTTATTTGTGTTGTTCCTATTTTCTTACGGGAATGCTTCGTACATATATAGATCATTTAATTCAATTGAGTGTTGGATATTCGTTTTATAGATGATAATCAAAAAAGATCGTGTTTAACAATTGACAAATGAGAAAACAACTTTGATTAGGCAGTACTGCAAAACTTTGAATCAAAGCGAAACATGGTAAATCATCTTCTATATCATATGCAACAACCATTCCTGATTTGATTTTAACGTTTGAAATTTCAACCCAATTAACAAATTTAATATTATGACTTATACCTTGTAAACTTTATAATATAGTACCGTCCAAAGTTTCATCATAATTATTTATTTCTTTTCCCACAACTAAGAATTGAATAAAGTTACTGTCTAGTTTATTTTTGAAAAATCCTAACTGAAGCCGTTCAGCAATCGTATGACAAATATTTCTTCTAGATCTTGTAGAATTTGCAATTTCTTTTAGTTGTTTATGTTTTCCTTCATGCCTCATGACCCAAAACTGTTTAATGGGACCAAATTTTCTCATTAAAGATGGATAATGAGTTAGTAAGTGGTGTTTAGGTTTTAACGGAAGCTTAAAATTCTGAAGATACGATGAGTGATGCAATGTTATTAACTTTTCTAATTGAAGCACATTATCTTCACAAATGTTTTCTAGGAACAAAATGTCAATGATTTCTCTTAAAGTTAAAAATAGTATCCACATTTCATCACCTTCAGGAATTAAATCACCAATAATTAATCCCAAATATTTTACAAGCCAGATCAACTCAGACGCGGAATACCTTAACCTATAGTTTTTTAAATTTTCGATTGCTATTTCTTGTGGTCTATTCCCATTTTCAAATTCGCCGAAATAAAATCCTGTTATTCTATTATTCAAAGTTTTAATATCGAACGATTTTTTTTGTATGAAATATAGTAAAATGAAAGCCACTTCAAAGTTACAAGATCCTTCGTAAAGGTCGTGAAATAAATCTACACTGAAGTTTATAGATACATGAAAATTTCGCAATTCATTAAAAACGCACCGTGACATTAACCCTGTTTTTTTTGGGATTATTAGTTTTCAAATCATTCTCATAGTTATATGGGTTTCTGATCATTAAAACATTTTCTTTTGTTGCGGTTTTCGTTTCATTTTTATGCATTCTGCATATTCTACAAAAGAAATTTGATGAAAAACTTTCCATAAAGCCAAGCATCGAATTAAGTCCCAAATTATCACCAATGCAAGAAACCAAAACGAAATAAACTTGTTTCTCGAATATATTTATGGGATTCGTCTCTAAGTCCTTTAAGTCATCAATAAGTGAATTAAAAATAGAATTTCCATATTTTTTTTTGTCAAGACTATTGAATAGTAATGTTACTAATATATTATCAAGCCGTGAACGATATTCTTCAGAAATAAAAGGAAAAGATACGTAAACAGCACCAAGTTTTTGATGATAGCCTGTCCTAGAACCTAATGGGTTGTTAACCTCAAAGTCATCGTAATACACCAGCAATGGCAAAACAATACTCTCAGTATTGTAGTTAGAACATATATTTTTCCAAAATGAGGTCTGAATTACATTACATATGGTATCTCTTTCTTTATCTAAAATATTTAAATAATCCATTACATGAGCGAAGACACTTTTATTTTCAAGAAAGGATAAAAGACTGGTCCTCAATGATAGGAATTTATGTTTTACAGAAATATTTTCCATTGTCATGGTTCTATTGCGACGTAAGTAATCAAGTCTACTACCAACTGTATGCGATATTGTAGGTTTGTATAAAGAATTATTGTTTAATATTTGTAATCTCTTGTGTTCTGTGGAAACATCATGAAAAGGATTTTTTAATAATTCAATAATGGGTAGCTTAGAATTTTCATCTGCCGCACTCGAAAGTTTCACTGTTTCTTCAACTAACTTGTTAAAAAAGTCACTTTTTAAATAATCAGAAAAAGTTTTTATGATATATTGTATATCTTTTCTACAAAAAGAATTTTTTTTATATAAACTAGTGATTAAATGTAAATTAGCTTCATGCTGTAAAATTTCAAAATTAATTGGTTTTGGATTATCACATTGGCAAGATGTGGAGGTTTTATTACAAAATTTACAAGATATGGAACTGTTCGAATAAGTTTTTATATTATTCAAATCTAAGTTGTTTGAATTTGAGATAAGTATTGTTTGATTCAAGTTATTCTCAATTGAATGATCCAAAAAGTGCTTATCGATGTGCTTTTTGAAACTATTTAAAAAATTAAAAGTTCGTTCAACTGAACATTCTTGACATTTAAATGTTTTAATAAATTTATGAATATTTTTCAAATGATGAATATAAACTTTCGCATTTGGCATAAGTTTTTTACACATAAAGCATTTCATTGTAAATCAAGTAATAGAGAGTTTACAGTTATAAAATTTTTATCCCATTCCGTTGAAATTTCATATACTAGCTTCTGAATTAGGAGCCAGATGTGCTCTGAAGCATCAAGAAACTTCGCATTTAATGCCGTAAAGCTTTTAAAGCAGCTGTCAATAGCATCGAGTGGACTTTTGCATTTAAATAATGTATCATCAATCGCCAAGTACGTCTTGCTTATATTTGTTGTATTTTCCCCCACAAAAACTAAAGTTGGCTGTAAAGTTTTTTTGTCTGTACGTAATTGTGTTTTTATTTTATCTAGTTCTTCTTGAACGAAAAAACTTTCCTGAAAAAAAATAAAAATAAATATAACATAAAAAAAATCGCACTTCTTCTACAATCTATTTTAAACTTACTGAGACTAGCGATATAAACGCATCAGCACTTTCTTGGTTTGAATAACGTCCAATACCACTTAATTTTCTTTTACGAACTGGCGTAGAAAATAAGTGTGGCAACAAGAAAAAACCTACATGTCCACTTCTATTTATTAGTATGTCATTGAGCTGTTTTTTATTTTTATTTATAGCAAGTGTAATTATTTTTTCGTTCAATTCTGGCCACTTCTTGTAAAGATTATCTGATGCAGTGTCGTGAAAGTGTTTAAAGTCACTGTTTAGAAATTCATAACCTTCTGCCGATCGCAAAATTGCGAAACGATCAAAATAATTATTAATAGTAATATTACTATTTTCTTTAACAAGTTTTACTCTAGCTTCTACTGTATCCGTCCAGTATTCTTTTAGTTTTAAAAGTGGCTCTAAATACTTTTCTAAAAAATTTAACTTTTGAATAGTGTCGTCAGTTAGCACTGATTTTTTTTGATTCTTCATTTATTGATTTGTAATTATTCAACAAGTGTGTTGAATAATTACAAATCAATAAATGAAGAATCAAGAATCACGCCGTAGATTTTTTTTAAAAGTTTGAAGTTTCTCCCAGAGCTTACCAGAAGCTTTCTTTTTTGTTTGTTTCGAGTTAGGAGTATAATAAATAATAAATGATACTTTCATAATGAAAAACTATTGTTTTTGGTTGAAATGATGAAACTTTTGCGACATTATTTCATAAATCATGTTCGCCCCTTTTAATATGCCATTTAGCTAGAAAGGTGAAAGTTGAGTTTAAGGTAAAATTTTAATCTCATAACAGATCGTTTAGGAAATAAATGTTCGAAAGTTTCCGTAAATATGGCAAGTAACAAAGTGGTCAACAATAATTGTTAGAATCACCAACATCTTTGATTATGGTCAATATAGTTGGCAAAACAATCAAATTCAAAACAACATTGAACTATTCATAGAACAAACGCAACCGATTATCAGTACATAACTCCGCAAGCACATACATATACGAATCACGGTACGCATAATTTAATATCTCATTTTATGATTTTCAATAAAATCTTTTTTTAACGTGTCATGAAATTCTAATATTATCTTATCTTGTTAAAAAAAAAATGTTAACTTTACCAATGGGAAATGCAAAAATATTTTCATCCATATGTATATACACGACATGTTAAGTGTTGTAAAAAAAAAATAAAATAAAAATTCGATACACACAGATTACAGACAGACAGACAGACGTACGCAGAATAAATTCACTGAGACAGTAAATAATAATAACATATTTTAATTTTTTTCAAATCCCATACGACATGTAACGTCAACGTTACGATGATGGAAAATATGAAGAAGTACAAAAAAAAAAAGAAAACTCTTGTAAATGATGTTGTCGAGAAAAATGAAGACGATTTATAATTTTTTTTTATCTTATATCGTATCGGTATGTTCATGTTGAATTTGTTTATGTTCGGGAATAATGTTTCGAAAAAAAAACAGCGAAGTTTTAATAACTTTTATACAAATTAATAATTTTTTTTCTAAAAAAAAAAAAAAAATTTAAATAGACATTTAAAGTTAAATTAAGTTGGAAAAAGAAAATAATAAAATCAAAATATAAGAACAGTTTGCATCTTCATTTTATTTTTGTAACAAATAAATGTTAAACAATTATATTTCATAATTATTTATATACATACTTTGAATTAGACAACACACGTTTTCCGCCAACAAAATTTTAATGATGATGAACAAATAAAATTTTAATGGAATTTAAAAAATTTCATTTCTATTCTTATGTATCAAGATAATTAAATTATTTGAACAAAATCGTATTTGTTAAGTAGATTTGAACTCAATTAGTATATAATTGGACTGCGTATACATAAATATTTTTAAAATTAGGTACATTTCTTAATAAGGACTTAAATACAACAGCTTTCAGCTAATTTGACATTTTGACATTTAATCTTAGAAATTCATTCGTAATAAGATTGATTGATTGATTTAAAATGTGAGGCCAAGTATTAAGCAGGATCTCCCAGAGTTGGCCGGGGACACCGTACATCCGTTTTTACATAAACTTAGAAGGATAAGGCACGATATTAGTTAAATATAGGTGGCCTAGTTAGTTAATTTTTGTGAAGTAGGGAACGGAAAGATATGTCTGTAATGACAGAAATGGTTTTGTTTCACGGTAGCCAATATTTAAAATACAATTTTACTGAACTGCTTTGCATTCTATCATCTCTTATCAGCAAAGTTTCCTTGAAAACAAAATCTATTAATGAACTAATTGCTAAATTAATAGATTAGTGATAGATTAAATTAATCTTAGTTTGAGATTACTAATAATCAATTAATTCTTAATATGATAACATAATTAAACAATAATATAATTCCTGCAAGTCAAAAGCTGTAATAAAGTAGATTAGATATCGCCTGAAAATTACAAATTAATTAATTCAGTTAAAATATAAAATTATAAAAATATAGAAATTATAAAATGTGCAAAGCAAAAATATACAAATATAACAATATTCCAATTTATATACACTTTATTTGACACAAAAAATTAAAGTTAATATAAATTAGGTTTTAAAAATATTAATTTAATATCACAAATCAATTGAATTAACCGATTTAAGAAAACTACTTATAATCGCCAAAAATTTAATTTGTTTACACTTTAATTGACACAAAAGTTTAAAGTTAATATAAATTAGATTTAAAAAAAATTGATTAAACATTACAAATCAATTTAATTAACCGTTTTATGACCGTAAAACGTAGGAGCAGTATTATTGGGCAAACCTCTTTTGGACAATTGACAACTTGATCCTCATCAATAACAGTCCAAATAGATTTGTATTTTATTATTGGACCGGGGAGTTGCGATTGAATTTCATTATTTAATTTATTAACGTCGTCATCCGTGGGAGCTAAGATTGTACGTTCGCAAAACCAATCATGTTTTTTGTAGTTTTTTAGCATGTTTGGAAAAAATTTTTTTACCGCGTAGTTAATTGATTGCTACATTTGACAAAAATCAGGTTCCGGGTACCTTATTTTACATGTTATGGGGTCAATTGGAAATTTTCCGTTACCCATATCTAAAAGCTGTCTGGCAAATGTTTTGGCTGTAACATCGTGATGTAATGTACACGCATGAGATGCTTTCACGCAGGCATAAAGTTCATCAGAGGGTGTTGATTGTAAATTGACTGGCAAAATTTGACGAAAATCACCTGCTAGTAGTATAATTGCTCCTCCCATTGGTTGGTTATTTTCCGCAAATTACGCAGACAGAGTATAATCAAGCGCTTCAAATGCTTTTTTGAAAAAAAGTGTCCCTTTTTTATGTACCTATTGCACATAACTTTAGTAGATGCCTGTCTTTGATCATCACTTAATATATTTTTTGTGTCTCAGCGAAACCCCGTATCTGTATTCAATATCGTAATTTTGTTATCGTAATGGATCTTTATCACGAACAATGTTTCCATGGCGTATCGGTTCTGGCAAACCAAGATGGCAAACGACTGTTACTAATGAATATGCATGCATCCTCGAGTAATATGAGTGCTTTATTAAAAGTGTCTTCTGCAAACTATATCTTCATATCAGTATTAGTTTTACTTGCCTGATAAAGTAAATCTTCACTAAGGCTTTCTTTATGGTTTTCTCAAAGACTTAGGATCGGAAGATGCAATATGTTAATATGATTGCAAAGAGCTTGCGTATTTGTTGTGGATGATCTGCAAGGGATGCTTCTGTGAAACTGATGCTTCTGGATAAACATTATAAACCCAACCCAACTCCTAAATATCCTGTTTTGTCTGAAATCTGACGTTTCGTATAAATGAACAAATTTTTTGACATTCCCACTCTCGAGCAATGACCATGCAAAAGGCATGAGTTTTTGAAATTCGTACCAGTTTTTTTTAATGGTTGCCCCTGAGCTTTATTAATTGCGAAAGCAAGCTTCTCAATGTTTAAATTTCCCTATACAAAATTTGAATCAGCTAAATAGGATGCATGGGGTGGAAACTTATGAGTCCCCTTGATTGAGACGACAAATCATGTCACTAATTTTATTTAACCGGTTTCATAAGCCCATTCCCATGAAAAAATTGTAAAAAAAATTAAAATTCTAGAACAAAAGTGTACCGGGGCCCCTAGACCACGAGGTCCAACTCCTTCAAAAATTTATATATATATGTATATATATATATATATATATATATATATATATATATATATATATATATATATATATATATATATATATATATATATATATATATATATATATATATATATATATATATATATATATATTTATTTTTTTTTATTTTTTATTTTTTTTAACATTATGAACCAGTAAAGGACTAAGTAAATTTTTTATCGAAGGAAACTGGTCTGATGATATCTTCCGCCTAAAATCCACATCAAAGAGAGACACGTTGCGGATGCGTTTGTTTCTCAACAAAATTTCGACTATTAACGTTAAGCATTATATGACAACAAGAGAGTGTAAGTTACCCTGTGTAAGTTACATACCAAGTCTGCGGTAGCCATTAAAAAACTCTTGAATACAATAAGTGAAACGTTAAGAGCATTAAAAAATATTGATTAACCTACTCAACACTGTGACCATTGGTTCGTGTACATGATGGTACATAAGTTAAGATGGGAAAAGTTGTAGGTAATAGAAGATGATGAATGCACATAAAGACAGACTTTCGACTTGGGAGCAGCTGCAATCATTTCTTCAAGACCGGTTTAGAATACTTGAAGTGATAGCACCATATAAAGATTCTGCTTTGAGGCCTATGGGAACGTTTCAAATAACATTATCAATGTCTTGTGCTTTATATATCATATCCCTGTTTTATCATATCCCAAAAGATGACAGTATAGACGACTGGCGAAACTTTGTAATAATCAACTAACTATGTTTCAATTATTTACGAAGTGACCATTACCAAAATGCCCAATTATTAAAAGTGGTCGACGATGCAATCAGCGATATCATTCAATAATGCACAAAATCACTTAAACTGCATGCATTTGTGAAGATAACCCTATACACACATTATTTTGCCAACAACACTAGTTAAGGTTCAGTCTTTATAAAGGCTCGCTATTGACGTGTTGATTGGTGCATATGATAATCTTTGAATGATAATTTTTGTGAGGAATATTGGGAATTCATAACAAATTTCCTTGGCCAATGATGGAAAACATCCGTGATCAATTTAATGATAGTCATCAAATGGAATCTCACTGAATCAAATATTAATGGAAGGACCTACTATATAATCCGACCAGATTTCTAAATTAATGAGTTGATGCCCTTACAATATTGCATTTATGGCAGATACCAAACAGATATACAGGTTGATTTGAGACAACAATGAAACATATTTTCTGCAAACGACACATTTCCACAGTCACCTAAATCTTCAGCTTAAGATATATCAA